>JAUTBV010067872.1:0-19726 GCA_032361325.1 Lepetodrilus fucensis
AATGCATACAATATTACGGGTTTGTTTACATATTTCATGGTCAAACATATTTTATTGGGTAACTAGCTACATTTCACACATATCTCACTGGTTTACACTATTTTCAGACTTTAATACCCCTCTAGGCTGCAATTGATGTCATTAGTTGGAATCTGGACAAGTTTCAGAAAATAAGCAGAGATAATTAAAAGAACTATAAAAAAAAATATCGGAACTAGGGATGGTCAATGATACTATTGCCAAAAGTTATCGATTGTTAAGATTGCTATCGATAGATTGCTATCGGGACACACACTATCGCAATAGGTCGACTTATGGACTTATCATTACACCCCTATTACTAACCATGTCTTTGAAAGAATGTCCATGACTGATGTATTTGATTGTATAGAAGTGAAATGATGAGAAAAATGGGTCCATCGAAATATTAGTATCCCAAGGAAGAGAAATGTTTGTTATGTTTGCATCCATACTTCTAAAGCAGGGGGGGTTGGGAGATTTTGATGGACCACAACAAAGCTTGCCCTCATCTTTGCTTCAGTCTTTTTTATTGCGATCTTTCACGAATAAATGAACATCAATCTTTGTTTTGTAAGAATTGCAACTCATTTCAACAACATCGTGGTGTTCATTTTGGAGAACAAGATCACTACAGTAGCCCTCTACCAACAGCTGGTAGAAGTTTGAATAGCTATATTCATCTATGGATTGTATGAAACGAGTGGATAATCCAGTGAGGCAGATTATGGATACTAGCATGACAATGTCATCAAGGTTGGGTGGTAGTGCATTGGTACAACGTTTTGACTTCGGAGCCAAATATCCCAGGATCAAATCCAGTTCCGGGACCCTGGCATCAATGTTCGCAAAAGTTACCTTTCTATGATAGGATGCACTGTCTGTACAATGGCAATGCACATTTCATCCTTGGTCTGTCAGTACCAGCCCCGCGCTCTCAGATTTACTGCAACATTAATTGCTACAAATGTTGCGGGTTTCCTCCTACCATAAACTGACAACTATAGTAATGACAGAAATAGAATAGAAATGATTTCTCTAATGCATTTCCAAAGTATGGTATCTTGATGTCAAGTAACCAAATATATACTGTTAATGAAGTACTACCTACCTAGGATTTCATAAAATTCAAGCCACTTAATTTAATCAAGTACTTTACTGAAGGAAAATTGAAGACAGTTTTTTAGATTTCAGTTTAAGTTTAGGTCCAAACAGTTATACATTTAAACAGACTACAATGTATGCAAATAATCTCTAATTTTTATCTTTAATTCAGTGACAACATTTGCTCCAAACATTGACATTTGTTATATGTATTTACAGCAATAGTTCAAATGAGAAAGTTGATAATTATAACAATTGAAATGTATACAGTATAAACATGAAAGCTATAGTCTGTATTATACTTCTGTGCATTTCGTCTAATTTCGGTTAGGATTTTGCAATTTTCAAGACTAAAGTACAAGATTTATAACAGATACACATAAAACAAGTAGTAAATAAAATATGTAGACTTATTTTAAATTGATATTTGAAGAATTAATAATGATATACTAGTATTATGTGAAATTAAAGGATGTGAGTGGCAAAATTCATTTCTTTTCTATTTCTGACATTACTTTTTGTTGTTGGTCTAACAATAGTCATATGCGCTAGTTGTTCTATGAATGTTACCGTCTACGACTGCTGCTTGAGCTGGTTGAGGAGGTGGAGGAGGTGGAGGAGGTGGAGGAGGTAGAGGAGCTGGAGGACGTCGAGCCAGATGAGGATACGCCTGTCACTGAGAAGTAAGGAAATGTTATAAGAAACTCGCAAACGACACTTTCGCAATTGCATTTGAAAGTTTAATTTGAAAGTTTAACAGTATAAGACACATACAATGATTATACAACGCCAGCTTTTGCCTTGTTATAAACAATGTATTCAAATGCTAACGCAATCATAGAAAAAGGATTAGTCAAAATAGCTGTTAATATCTTCCTTTGGGGATATTAGTTATGCATTAGATTACGAAATACCGATTGTAATGATTCCAATAAAGCTTCTATGCCAATGTTTTCTATGTTACTTATAATTTGGGAGTAATTTGACAGAATTATAGATCTATAAAATACATTCCAAAACTTGTATTATGAGAAACAATATATTAGCATTTCATTCGGATCAACCGAGCGACATTCACAGATATGCTCTCCGACCTTATACACAGAATAGACAATCCCATTGAAATCTTAGCAGAAATGTCGAATTGTATTTCTCAAATTTCAAATTAGCAGCAATTCCATTGAAATGGCAAAATGGTGGCCAACAAACATAACTATGTATTCATACGCAAGGAAACATATATTTTTGACTTTAAAAATATGCTTATAATTAGACTATAATATGCACTTACAGTGAATTAATTCGGCATTACATTGCAGACAACTGGCAACCATAGTGAACATTAACATGCCATACGATAGAATTATATTTATTAAAATAATTTAAAAAATACCTGGATTACTTTTTGTCTATTTCAGTTAATAATGTACATTTTGACTGCGCGAGAATCTGCCGGGATTCTTGACATGAAAACCTAGCATATAGGTACGAGCGCATATCTCCGATCCGGAATGTCACGAAGTTGCTACGATTGCAATATGCAATGTCGGAGAGAAGACATAATACTGGTTTACGATTGATGTTAATATATTTCCTAATTCAACTTGGTCTTATTATACTGTGACTGGCCAGAGGGATGTTGTGTCATCTCCACTTTCAAAGAATACCCAGTAGAAGGGTTTGTCCTTTTCCATACTACCCTTCGTAATCTAAAGAGCACAGACAGCCCCAGCGGTCACACTCCCACTCAACAATAAACCCCATGTTAATCCACAGCATCAGCCGTGACTACTTACCACAGAGGACGGCGAGCAGTAGGACCAGTACAGCGATTCCGTTCATAATGTTTTCTTCTTGTCTTATCTTCCTTACGAATACTTCCAACAGACAGCCAATCCAGTATTTATAGCAACGTATTTCACTGACCTAGTATAACTTTAAAATTACATTGGAGAAATTAATATAGTAATTAACTTCCACTGTTTGTAGACGCGTTATAAAACTAAGTTTTTAATGCCTTATTGTATTAGTCCATATTTATTAATATTTGCATTATTCTCTTATACTGCAATTTATTCCAAACCATGACATTAAGGAGCAATTCATATATTTGACTACATTCACAATTTCCAAATAATTATTTACATAATAATAATAGTAGTAGTAATAATAGTAGTAATAATGATAGTATGTGCATTTAGATTGCGCCAGTGGCAATGCAGTTATTATCATACTGCACAAATTACCTTGTCATTATTATTATTATTATTATTATTATTATTATTAGTGTTGTTGTTGTTGTTGTTTGCGAAGTCCTGATTAAATTATTCGGAAAGGAAAACCTGCTAGCTGTCATAGCACAGCCTATAGTCGCACATTACTTAGGAAGACGGTGACAGTCAGGAACCGCCAGGCTTATAAATACGCTTGTCAGCGTAAAGAAAAGTTCTCTTAGCCGCTAATTACCGCATTCTTCCATTGGGTACAAAATATGGCAATTCAAAAGCAACGGTGATGACAGCCAGGCGTCATATGTCATGTTTCGGAGCTCAATGACGACTACGGTCATTCCCTGTGGCCTGCAAAATCTTTCGTCAGGTCAAGGCCACAATTTCAAAGAAGAAAATCCAATCAGTTAAATATTGCTCATCTTAGTAATTTCAACACGTCAATTGTGTTGGAGTATGGAGTTATGAATGTAAGAGATGCTAACTTGTGTTGTGAGTGAGGTTAAGCGGGAATTACAGCAGCATAGAAGAGAAACGATAACTGAATTATTTTACTTTTCTTTTTGTAATTGTGGTTTGGAACCGCTTTCAAGAGTCTTTCACTTATTTAACAGTTGGTATATTTATTGTAGACATCATAACAATCGGTAACATATCATAACGTTCAGATATGAGACAAAAGCACGCGAAGTCATGAAATATTGTGACAGTGAAAAATTATTAATATTGATTTTTCTAGCCAAAGGTTGTCGACCAAAACAGTTCCTTGTTTAAATAATATCGAATTATCAGTGTTAATATTGGAGTAATGTCCAATATTAGTCAGATTGAAAGCTTAGTGGTTGAGGACATACGGACTAAATATTGTAATGGTAGACTTCGTCATTTATCACCCAATACTGGCTTCCACTGGAGAAAACATCAGGTGGATAACAATGTTATTCACCCGGTGATAACATCGCTTCAAAATTGTTCTGATTGGTCAGTCATGTTGTTGCCATCCAGTCGGCAGCCGTTTGCGCGCATGATTCGCATGGGCTTGTCCATTTCACCCATCAATTGTCAGCATTGCAGGTGCGTGTGAAAACTTCCGTTCAATAACTAAGCAAGTAAAGATACACTATTTATACCTTACATTTGAGCATATTGCTTTAGTTACATTATTGGGTGATAAATAGAATCTCCATCTCGTATCTTTTGATACCAATGTTATCCTACTCGTTGATAAAAGTAACCAAAATCCTCAGCAAAGCCTTGGATTATGGATACTTTTATCAACTCGGAGGATAACATTAGTATCAAAAGAAACTCAGTGGAGATTCTCTATATGTGCGTGTGTATATACAGCTGATAAATATTACAACAATCAATTCAAGTGCAAAGACTGTTACTGACACGACACCATCGGTTGTCAGGATGTGACAAGGGTTATTTCCCCTGGGTTTCATTGTCACATCTAGAGTTATTGCCCCTTATGTTCTTGGCCTGGCAAGGTCATGTTTGGATCAGACCAATCAGGTAATCCCACACAAGCTCTGTTTTGCACAGATGCGAGTCAGGGTCACCCAATTAGGCCTACAAATAGAAAAGCATGTCAAAAGAAACATGTTACCGTCATCAGCATCATAATCAAATGTTACAAATAAAACAGTACACTATCAATCATGCAAACAAACAATACATAAACATGGAGATCAATGTAACCTGTGATTATGTTAACTGTAACACATCTCGATTACATTGAGCACTCTGTACACATTAACTATTTATGATTGCAATTCACGATGTAGTCTGCGACATGACTTGTTTGAACACTTGCAACATAAATTCCTATAGACAGCATGTGAATGTATGTATTCTGTACAGAACTGAAAAGAATTGATTTCTTAATTAGATCAGTGGATTGATCTTGATTCATCCATTATCATACTAGTACTAGTCTGCTTTCTTCTTGTAGCATATATGAGCCATGTTTCACAACATATAAAGGTATGCTTTCATCTAGGACGATCCCCTGCTCAGAGTAATAGAACAGAAAGGTTGAGATAAGAGGGATAATAAGATGGACAGAAAGAGTCAGAGTGAGAGAGTAAGAAAGGAAGAAATAGTGAAATAGAGAAAAACAAGATAGAAAGAGGGAGACAGAGATACAGAGGAAGAGAGAGAGAGAGAGAAAGAGAGAGGGGGAGAGAGAGAGAGAGAGAGAGAGAGAGAGAGAGAGAGCTAAACAGAGAGACATAGTGAGAGACAGAGAGAGGGAGAGGGATAAAGAGACAGTGTTAAATAGATAGAGAGATAGACAGAGATAGAGAGGCAGGTAGAAAAAGATATATCAGTTATCTTGTTTGACTATCACATTCAGATTGCACTACAAGTACATGTAAATCAAATCCATAGGTTGATCCCTAATACCAATAGCATCTACTTTAATGAGTGTGCATACACATAGCTTGTTGTGACTATTACCTAATAAGGTCAAGGAATGCATCTGAGGAAGTCGGTGGTTTGCTGTCCGCAGTCTCCAGCTTCATGGATCGGCCATTGGACTTTCCCGGATGTATGGATACAACAAGGACGATTCCGATGATGATGGCCATGAATGTGGTGGCGAAGTAGTAGACAATGGCGCGCAGTCCCATCCGACCGCTGGATTTGGCATCCAGGGATGCAAGACCTGTGGAGAGAAATATCATAAATTAATTCCACATTCTTTTCTCTTGTAGCATGTTCAAGGCACAAAGACATACTGTGAATATATATATATAACTCTCTCCATGTTGAAGGCAACCACAGATTCCTAAAGAGTTGTGTCTGTGATAAATCAAAATCAACAATTAAATATTTGTTTCTTATTAGCCATATATGGATTATGATTATGCTAGTTTTTTTGGCATAATACATTTTATACCATTTGTTTATCAGCTTCAGAATGTTATTTGAATTGGAGTTTAGAGCTGCTTTCACAGCTTGTCAGTTTAGGAAAACATCTGTAGCACTGAATGTTGCAACAAACCTACGAGCACTGGCTGGTACTGCCAATGAATGAATGAATATATGAATGAATTAGTGCTTTACATCACAGCAGGAGTATTTCACCCATATGCACCAACGGTACTGACAAATTAAGGATGATAACTGCATTGCCATGGTACAGACAGGACATTCTATCATACTAGGTCTCAAGTTAAAATTCAATAACAAATTTAAGAACACCAATTCATCAACTGAAGAACATAATTAAAAAATAACTGCAATGATACTGCAATAGCAAATTCTGAACACCAATTCATCAAATGAACAACATAATAAAATTAAACAATATCAGAAAATTAAAATGAGTGCCAAAAAACATAAAAATATATTAAAATGATTGGCAGCGATTCCTACGGGCATACCTGTGATCATGGAGGACACGATGAGGGGCAGGATGAGACACTTGAGCATCCTCATGAGGAGGTCTCCGGGGAAGGACAGGTACATGATGGTGTCGGGGGACGGGCTGCCATAGCGGGCCAGGAAACCGACCAGCACGCCCAGTACCACGGCGATCACAGTCAGCACCAGCAGCAGGTTCTGCAGCATCCATTTCCCACACTGGAAAACACGGAAGAGAAGACTTGCATCAGTGTTAGAATTAACTCTCCCCCTGCTGAAGGCAACTGGAGATGCCATAATGAGCAGTGAATGTGCGCTATGAATTCAACAAGGAGGTTAAAGGGAGATCATGAGGGTCATTTGAAAACCTGTATTACAGTGTTATAGGTATATCTATCAAAACCCTTGCAAATTACAGATTTGACTACCATTGGTAGTGGCTCTGCCATGTTTCACATGTTTTGAATTGCCTAATAATTGTCAATGTGTACATTTCTAAGGATATTATAAATATGTATTTGAAAACATATAAAGCTATGAAAAATTAAAACAAAAACCACTACATCTTACTTGTTTGAAAGCTGACAATACTGTTTGTTTGTTCATAAATACTGATAAATACAGTTAAGTTACACAGATCAGTTTACTGATGTACCAGTATTATGGTTGCAAAATGTGAATGTTGATGTATAACTAGTACACAGGTATATATATATCAAGATGTATCATCTAATGGAAAGTTGAAAATAGACATTATTTACATTGTTTTTGCTGCTGTTTTCTTAAGGTATAATCCTAATGTTGTCATATACATGTATTATGTGCAAACATGTAAAATAACATTGTATTCATTAAAGTCTTACCAAAATACCTTGAAATAACCAGAAATAAGAATGCAATTCAAGTACATTTATGAGAACATGTAAGTATACAGCTATTTCATGTATCTTGACACTTTGCCCGACTAATAACCATGCAAATGTGCGATCTACGATATTTTCACATCGTGTCATTTTCATTTGACATGATACTACTATTTATAAAGGCTACTGTATGCAGTTAGTAAACAAGATGACAATTATGATCAGAAACTATGTGCTGATCGATGTGATTTAATATAATATTTACAATTTGTAATAAAATGAGAATTGTTCTTAAAGTTGTTATTTTTCCTAACTGACATGTATGTATTCTTACGCATAACTATAAAATTTCGATTCACACATTGATGTTTTCTTGTTATAGAGAAGTATTTAATCTTGACATTAGATGATGAAGAGATTATTAACCTTGTGTCTTGATATATTGTCTATATCCTGCATTTAGGGATAATCTCTATGTATTAGACTTGCTGGAGCTCATCTAATACAAAGATATCCCTGTGCAGGAAATAGACCCTATCTAAAGACACTTGGCTAATAATCTCTATTTATTTATTTATTTTCCTGTGTTATGCTATTCTTCAATGTCATGTTTGTTTTCCTTTCGCACCACTACAACAGTGCACAATTGAAGGGGTGTACAGACAATCTTCCTTCTAGATGAACCAGAACCTCTATATTATTAACTACATCAAGAGATGATTAATGGTCCATGAAGACATCGATATACCATTATAATAACTTTCTATCTCATTGTATTCAGCCAGTAGGCTCAAACTTCAAAGCCAAGGTCCTAGCTCATCATCTGGAGACCAAGCCAACAATGGTCATCATAAATCATGCACAAGTCCAGTTCTTCTTTCTGTCATAAAATGGGCTGGCTGGTATTTGGAATTTGGAACATAATGGAACAGACTATAGCCGTCAGTGAATCATCCTTCTGTCCTCCCCGACAGGTATAATTGGTGGTGGAGTGTTGGGACAGGGATAGTGAATGAGACCACGCTGGGATTCTGACACCAGCCATTGGGCACGCAGCTGCCGCTCACAGTACTTAGGTCAAGGGTCACGTCCTCCGAAATCATCATCAGCCAAAGATGGACCAGAATAATAACCACAACACCACTGGGTTTATACATTAGGATAATTTTAATTAAAAGTGGTGTCATCAACCAAAGCCGTGTCCGTGTTAGAGATTTACGAGATTTGACATTTGTATTGAAGGTGTGCTGGTTTTAAGGTTATACGATGGTGGTTGGGAATTAAATGTTTTGTGAAACTGTCCCTTGGAAAATACTATAGGATGTGTGACCAGGAATTCCAGAGTCAAAAAGATTCACACTTTCCACAGAAAACAAACGCTTCCCAGGTGCGCAAATACATACATAAATAATAAGCATACAGATTGCATGCATAGGTAATTGGACAGTGAAGATTAGAAAAAACCAAGGATTAGTTTGTTCAGTGTAAAGACATTTATGGTATTTTCTAAATTCTAATTATATATGCCGCTCACAAAAAGAAATATGGTAATTTAGAAAATTCCAGGAAAATTAGTCTGTTCACGATATTCTATGAATAGATGTTATTTAGATTATGTAGGTTGTCTATGATAAATTAGCAATTATTTGTATTTGTGTCTCATTAATTACAATTTTGGATTGCATGTAATAATGCAAAAGTAACAAAAGTGACTATTTTGACGCTACTAGAAAGAAATATATTGCTAAAAAATATCTTTCTCTCCCCGAATCTATATAAAAATAACCGACATTTTTGGTACATCAATACTGAAAGGAAATACAAATCTGTCCAACTTAACAACAGTTGTAACGTCAGCTTTTGTCACTTGATATTTATAACCATCTTGAATAACTAGTACTTAATATGTAATATGTATTTGTATACCATGTGGGTGGTAATATGTATGTGTACTCTTGTACCACTGTGGGTGGTAATAATTTATTATGTATGTGTACTCTTGTACCACTGTGGGTGGTAATATGTATTTGTACTCTTGTACCACTGTGGGTGGTAATATGTATGTGTACTCTTGTACCACTGTGGGTGGTAATCCAGTCATAAGGGAATTAAAAACTCAGGTAACTTTTGTTTCACACTGACAAATGCATAAATGACATATTCTCTTAAACGGAAGAAAACAAAACTATACAAATAACACCCCCTTTGTTCTCCCTGCGTTGTTGGTAATAAAACCATGGATTATCATGGTCATCCAAATTCCACATATACCCCTTTGAATATTTGAAATCCTTTCTATGCAGATGACAACCCTTGATGCCCCAAAGAGCAGTGACGTGTCTAATCCAGTGTTAACATATCCAAGTACAAAAGGATGAATCCTATCCATATTTAAAGTGATCTCTCTATGACAGACAATACAATAATTGTCCATTTTCTTCTGCCTCCAAAACTGGTTGACCTCTTCGTAAATCATGCATGGACAAATTTGTTGTCTGAGGACAAAGATTGCAAGCTGTGAGTCACTAGGTTTAGGTCAATAGCTACTAAAACAGAGGTTAAGTTTGAAGGTTTGTAAGGTTTTAACGTGTTGTACATTGTATTGTATAAACAGGCCTTTTATTTGGTAATAATGGCAAAATATGTCTTTGAACCTTCTTCTACCTGTATACATGTTAAGATGCCCAGTCAGAGTTGAACAGTGTTAATTTGAGCAAATAAAATAAAATGTATCAAAATCCATCCATTTATCATGTTTATTTGTTTTTCTGATTATTTGTCTTCCAAAACATCAAAATTCAAAATATATAAAACTTGCATCAGATAGAGATGAAACTGTTTGAAATTCTACCCATGAACATACGTGACTAATATTACAGCTGCTATCACCAATTATACTACTAACTTGGCACAAAGTCTATAAATATGCGACAGTGCGACCAACGCCCAAATTCATGATAATAACACATCAGATGAACTAGTCCAACCACACCAATTAATTAAATGTCAGCATCATATTTCTAACAGGTGAACTATCAGAACATCCATAGAACTACAGAACTATCCATTTCCTACATCAATACACAATTAATCCCTAATGTAATACTGTATACAAAATTGTCAGCATAGATCTCATTATCATTTTCGAAATAATAAACTTTGTTGTTGCATTGATCATTTTAACCCTCTCCATACTGGAGGCAACCAGACTTGCCACAAAGTGCAGTGCCTGTCTAATCCAGCAGAGAAAGTGTTAAAGAAACTACACACATGATACATGTAGGTACATTATGGCATTATTTTAAGAAATAACTTAATAAGTATAGCATTATTTTAAGTAAGTAATTATGACATTAAATTATGGCATTATTTTAAGTAAGTAATTATGACATTAAATTATGGCATTATTTCAAGTAGGTAAATTATGGCATTATTTTAAGTCTTACAGACTTCATGCTGGTTTATCTATTCTACTGGTATGCATTATTCGTCCACATTATTTTTAGGTCAATGGACTGAAAATTACAAGACTGTATCCAGTCTATTTTAAACTAACCAACAAGCCATATGATACATACATCACGTCAGTCAAGGTCTTCCTTTCATCATAATGTCACAACGACATTACACAAGATAAGTTTACAGTGCTAGTACAAACATTATTTACACAAGCGATCTGCATACTAGACTGACAAGAAGAAACACGTAAACAAGTGTGTGAAAATAACATATCAAGGTAGAAAAATAGAAATACATAGGCATGATCATGTTTTAAATATAATAACATTGAAATCAAATACACTATGAGTAATACTAGTATAAATTCACATAGACTATTCTAACTGTCCTGTGGTTAAAGACGCAGGGTGTAACATAATCTTGTACAGGGAATACAATATTGTCACACTGTCTGTTAAAGTAATTATTCCACATGGTTTTGATGTCAAGGGCAGCATGGGTGGTGAGAAAACACTTGGAAGATTTATACTAATGCAGGTTATTTTCTTATGCCAATTTATTTTTCTTTCCTTTTTTTCCTTCTCTTATTTATTTTTGGTTGATAAATGTATAAAGTTTCAAATGTCAAATTACAGCAACAGGAAATTTAAATATCCGAAACCATAGCTTTTCTGAAGTTATTTATGGTACACAGTTGCCATGGTGACAAGCACAGTGGTTGTAAAGAATTCACTGGTTTGAATGTTCTTCATATCTGAAGGCTGCTGACAAGTCTAGTTATAAAGCAGTGCTTGTATTTACCCAGCAGAGAAAAATTGAAGCATACAATGTTATCATTTTATTTTGGAGTCATCATTATTGAATTAATATATTTATACAATGAGCCTAGTCTAAGAGATGATAAACCTGAACTCATTCATAAGGAAAGATTTCCAATAGTAAATATTCCTGACTCGCTGAAAGCGTGATATCAGTGCATCAACATGTCAATGCTTTCAAGCTTGGTGGAAAAACTCAATTCCCTTTTCTGATTACGCTACACTCAGAAACAAATATATGACATCAATCATTGTAGAAATATGTAAATGATGTGAGAGCTAATCTTTTTTTAAATATATATGTTTAGCATAACATAATGTCTTCATGAAAACTGTTGTATTGCTCAACGTTTCTTTGGTGAAAATATTGACATCATCAGTAGTAGGTAAAGCATTACAAGATTGTACTTGAAATGTTTACTACCGTAATATATTTTTATAATAAATAAATGTTTATTAATGTTAACCTTCTACATGCTAAAGGTATGCAGACATGCCACATATCGAAAAGCAACTGTTCACACTCCAGCATGGAGAGGGTTAATTTAATTAAACATTTTTCACTGAATTGAGAGGCAGAAGGGGTGGTGGGGTGTGGTGACACTTTGCTTTCAGACATTCATCATGTAGTTAATAGAATATTGAATACCATATATTTCACGGATGAGTGAATTTAATAGCCACTTCGTAGCAAGGCAAAACTAAAAGGGAAGTGTATGTGCCTAATACTTCCCATTCTTTATTTCTATATGTGATTGTTACTATGTACTGTTTTTCTTTTGGGAAATAAATATTGTTTAAACCATGTGCCTAATACAGCAAGGATAGGGTTAATAGTCATACATGATACACCTACTAAACTGTCAACTCTGTGCAGCAAAATCATACACAGGAGCAGCAGTATTGAATACAAAGGCCAAAAAGAAAGATAGCATATGAAAGCTATCCAAATTGTACGTGTAATACCATTCAAATATTCCACCAACACAAGTGTTGCAACTGTACAGCATATAGCTGTATTGAATGCAAATTATATTTCAATATGGTAGTCATATCCAATACCCATTACAATAAAAGTATACATAATTCAATGATAATGATCTGTCAAAGGTTGCTGTGAAATTTGATCGAATAAGATTATATGAATTTTTTTGGCAGTTATGTATAACAGATAGGTTTCTGCTATATCTCTCTGTGTAAATGAATAATTTATAGTAAATTATAGTAAATTATTGCCCTGTGATATATGTATGGGTATTATACAGTACACTATTATCGACCTGCAGCCGGTTGCTTACAGTAATCAGCTTTGTGAAACTGTTCCCCCCAAAACATATTAACTTTATTACCAAATATTAAATTTCCAGGGATTATAATCTATGCTGCTTTTCTAAAGTAACATGTGAATACCAATCAGGGCTAACTTTATCCAGTATTTCATAATTTATGTGCAAAAGGTCCTATAGAATTTGCATGATCTTAGAGTGGTGAAATATGTTAAAAAGTGAAATATTAAGGCAAAGACATTGCAGGCTAAATGAGTAAGATTGTCAATATCTCTGATTGTATGCCATTAAAGTAATTACTTTAGTCCAAAAAGACCATCGCTATCTCAGATTCTTTAGTCCACAAAGATCATCGCTATTTCCAATTGTATGCCTATAAAGTATTTACTTTCTACTTTTTCCTCAATAGATCTGTTTAAAACGTTCTATTTCCCTTTCAGAAAAAAACAGCCTAATAGAACATCATTATGGCAGTATTCCAATTCACATTCTATTTTTCGTTTTGTCCATAAGTCCCAGTCAACATTCATTGGGACTCAATGAATGGTCTCCACCATCCACACCATCCACACCCTATGATTGTCCATGACTGCTTGTCACAGCCTCAGCATTGGGACAGATTAAATCAAATCCTGTCAGATTCACACCCCATTCATCAAGTTAAACCCTACATTAAAGCCAACACAGAATGTACAGAACAGTTGCATCATGAGTATATAATGGTGCTAACTTGACCTCAGTGTGATTTATCACAGCAAGGTTTCATTCAGGGGATGATATCGGTCATTTTCTGCCTGGGCAAACAGGGGGGTGGAGAGAGACAGGAAGTGACACACAAATGCGACTAATGCCTCCCGAAGACAAACTCCCATGCTCCTGCCTGTGATGGTTAGTGAGGTGTAACCTTTAGAGCAGGAAAGGCCTTGATTGCTAAATATTGCTGATCATCAGATTACAGTAGCTTAACATATAGGGGCATAGTTATTGTCTATTAACTTTATACCAAAAATATATGGGACCATGCAAAATTGATAGATGTATGTAGTGCAGTAATTACCCATTTTTATTACTCATGATAAGAGATTTAGAACATAAACTTTGTTAAAATGTCTACAACAATGAATGTCTTCTTTCTATCTTAAGAATCCCAATTATTTTATCAGCAAGAATGCGTTGGACAAATGTCTTGTAAGAATGTACATGACACCGGGTCCCATTGAAACACAAACACTACATGTATGTGCCAGTCTTTCAAAAAAAAAAAAAAACAATCAGTGAAATAATCTAAAAGGTGGTTGTAAACCCCAATTTCAACCAACCAACCAATCATAATATAACCTGACAATTTTGTATTTTACGTAGCCCAGGGAGAAAAAAGTGTGTCGTTGACATACCAGAAAATGAACATTGTCAGACTGTCTGTAAGTGAAAGGTGTCATTTTCTATGTTCTCTAAGACTCTCCCCCACCCCCAACCCCCCATTTCCCCATTCCAGCACCTTTGTTGAGGTGTTTCTGAATGGACCACTCTGATCATCCCTGATGTCCACTATATGTGATCCAGCTGACAGCTCTGTTCTCAAGTTCCATCAGACTACAAGGCGGCCCTTTGAATTTAGATTAATGGAAAAAATGGCTTACATGTGACCTTTTTGTTAACAATCCCCGGGCAAATCTATTTCCCCCCCTCCCCAAGCAGTTAAGCTCCAATATAGATCACATTTCACATTGTGGCATGGCCAATCTACAACTTCAGGCTGCCCAAGAGAGGTATGCTGAGTATTTGGGTGAAACTAAGTGCAGATGAGTAAAACATCCTGCTGTGAAATTATAACAAAAGTTAATACCTCTAGTATCAAATATAACCTTTGTGTAAATCATCTATATCAGCATTATCAATGAACCATAATAAGTGCCACATGCTAATCCGATATCACCAGGCTTGTCCGAGGGCTGTTAACACAAAACTAAACAGTTTCCTCTTCCGACAATGCCACAGCAACATTAACCTTCTAACAACAGGAGGCAACCAGAATTGCCAGATATGTCATCATTCTTCAGTTGAATGTATGCAGTTTTAGATTTCTCAAATGTTGCAAATGTTCCATTACTATAAGCCATTAAAAAAAGACCATCATCACATCGTCTAAACCATATCAAAGTTTGATAAAATAATTGTTTTTCAGTATAACATGTTTTGTAATTAGCTGGGATATCTCTAGTCTGTGTCACACCTTGTTCTCACCCAAAGTAATCCTATTCAAAATAACACCCTAGATCAGATAAGCAAGTCTAGATTACTGGAGATCAGCAGGGTAAAGAATTTCAGCAGTTCCTTTCATATAAATATAATACCAATCAAAATAATTTACTTTCACCCTCTGAGACTATGGGTAGTCTAGCATGTATCTTACAAACATGGCTTCTTACTGAGTTTATGGCTTTAGAGGCTGTTTAACCATGTTAAACTGGCTATCACTCATCACCCAATATAATCCCCATAGCAGAACAGTTGGTAAAGTGGTTGATGCCATAAATCTTTTACCACCCACAAATGCAGGGGCTTTGGCTAAGGATCACGTATCCTTAGATATTTGTTTTGAAATCCAGTAAAACACACACATGAAGGAAAGATAAATCCACTAGATTTTGAGAAAATCTTATTGGCCATTGACCTCAGCATGACAATGACCCTTGGTGAAGATATTGGACTTTAACCTTTGTCATACTGGAGGCAACTACAGATGATGTGTGTGATTAATCCACCAGGGAGGACAATATCATCTACTGGCAACGGTTCTGTACCAATACCATGGACACTGTCCTTTAAGAACATGACTCTAATGAACACATAATCAGATAATGGTACAGCAATTCCCACTCTCCCATGCCACATCTGCAATCCTGACCACAACAAGATTGCAAATTGAAGCCATTTCAACTTCCCTCACCACAAAGTCAAAGCAGCAGCCATTCCTTTAACATTATGTTACAACAGAAACAATCATTACTACAGTAACATTGCATTGCAACACTTGTAACTGTCCCAACCACAAAACATCAAGCATCCTTTAGCATTATGTTATTACATCTGCAAACCTTACCACAGTAATATTGCATTGTGGTCATTTCAACTGTCCCCACCATAAAACATCAAGCATCCTTTAGCATTATGTTACCACAGAAATAATCCTTACCACAGTAATATTGCATTTCAACTGTCCCCATTGCTTTAGCATGGGCAGACGTCATGTAACTTAAAGTTACCACAACAGTAATCTATCACAAACGCCTACATGCTAGTGTGATATTTAATGAACTCTGTGTATCAATGCACCATCAGATTCATCAACTTGTCTCTGCAATCTTATAAAAAAAGATATATATTCTTTCAAAAATCTTGAAAACCTGAAGGAAACAATAATTATAAGAAGCCAGCTTCAACCTATTATATGACCACATTGCACTAATTTTAACACAATTTGTCAGCTTTCTTATTGCATGTATCAAGTTTTCATATGCTTTTCTTCATATGACAAATCTACAGGTAGACCTGTGGAGACACAAAGGACAAAGCATTAATCAAGGTTGTCTGCAGCCCTTGAAGCTAGCTAAGAAATTGCAGTCATTCCTTAAAGCTTTCTCCATCCTTCTTATCATATGTCTCTGTATTTTTGTTTCATTTTCTGTACATGTTGGAGCTTAGTGTCACTGTCAAGCTGTGTCCATGTTTTCAGATGTCTCCAAGGCAACAGAGACTGGCCTAGAAAGTACAAAATTATCTAGAATCTAGAACATGCTTAGCAGCTAACTGGTGTCACATAATAACAAGGAGGACATCTGCAACACCTGTGACACATAGTGCAGCAGTAGACAGTGTGTTTGTGAGAGCTTGCTGGTAGCCTAATGACAAAAGGAATATAAGATGACTGCAGTTGAGATTTATGCATGGAAATCCCAGTCTGTACTGTAGCCACTGGTATATATTTTCACCATGTTGGAGATCTTGCTACAATACACATGCCAATACTGAATGAGTGAGTGGTTATGGAGAGTTTAACCTCACTGTGGGAATCTTTCACCCATTAATGACAATCCATTACTGAAATCCTGGTATATGTTCCTTGTTAATGATGTTCATAACAACTAATTTGGAACAATTATCATGACCTAATTAAATGTAAACAATGTATTATATTCTTCATAATATACAAACATGAGCAAAACGGCTGGTCTCGACATTACGAAACAATTTTTATTACAATTTAATTCTCAAAACAAAGGTTTGTTCACAAATCCCCATATAAAATTTGAGCTTGAGCATGAAAGCTTTGAGGCATGACACCGAGATTACAAAACATTTTGAGTACAATTTCATGTTCAAGCTCAACGTTTATATATAGGGGTGCAACAATTCACTGGTGCATCGCGATACACAGTTTGATGATTTGCATATAGTACCATGAGACTACGTATCAATACAAAACAATACAGATGAATTTAATTTTGTGAGGATAATAATAGCTGTGTGAAATAAGATTCTGACACGTCGAAACATACTTCATTGGAGTGAAATCCGTACAAAATATAGATATTGTGTTCAAAATCAGAGGGTAAAGATTGCTAAAGAACGTCAGCAGGTCCTTTCATGTAAAACATAATACCAATAAATATAATTTATATAATTTATATTTAAATCATTTACATTTATCCTCTGAGACTATGGATAGTCTAATTATTGAGGTATCGTATCACGTATCGTATCATGACCTGTGTATCATGATATGTATCACATCGTATCGTAAGAAAATGTATCATTGCAGGCCTACTTTTATATGGGGATATATGAACAATACTTTGAGTTGAGCATGAAATCGTACACCAAAAATATCCGTAATCTCGGGGCTAGACTGTAAATCTATATTCATATATGCTGGCACACCCATGCATAGTGTTATTCATGATCTAAATCTCCACCGAACATCTTGCAGGAATACAGGCAGTTATTGTTGGAGCAGCAGGATGGAGCTCAAGGTCAAATGGAATAATAATAGTCACAGTCTGCTGGGAATGAATTTAACATTCCAGGGACCTACTCGCCAGTTAACAGCATAAATAATAGAAATGTGTGACAGCACGCTGCTGATGAACATTGTCATATGAATATTTTGTCATGTAAGCTGCCCCCTATAATAAATGTCAGACATTAAGATGCAGTTTGAAAAGTTTAAGTATTGTAGTAGAGACTATGGTTTGGGTGTTATCCCATTTACAATGTTTCAGCACTCATATTTACATAATTCATAATGTTTCAGCAGTGAGCACCCATTTACATAATTTGCAATGTTTCAGCAGTGAGCACTTTTTCACATAATTTACAATGTATCAGCCACTTCTATTATCAGGAGAAAGAAAACTCCTACAACTGTGAATTTCCATTATGGCCAGTTAAAGTGCATGAAGTGAACACTACAATGGGAAAATTAGTGCATAAATTAAATTACTGCCCTGGTCAATGGATCAGAGTATAGTCATTTCACCTTCTCAAATCCCTGGAGTGTATACAACCTAAGCTGCCATGTCAGGTGGTAGAAGGTTCATAATTCCATCTAATCCTACTGAGTAAACATTCACAGATGGGTGTGCTGGACCAGTGGGGATACTACTACTACTACTACTACTACTACTACTACTACTACTACTGCTGCTGGTGATAAATACATGTAATAATAATAATATGATATTGTGTCAAATCCAGGCTTGAAAGCTTGTTCATATAGCGAGTGCAAGTGTGTCATGTCTATTTTTAGAATTTATAAGGATATTTTATAAAACAAGGAATTCCGGTGATAGGCTAATAGAAATCTAGGCCTTAGATTGACTAAAAATCCAGAGAACATCTTAATACAACGTTACGAAGGATTGTATTCTTAAATTTCTGTTTGATTCATAGATTAATTATGTTGTTAAGCATGGTTCACGGGTAATAAATCGGGATGCAACATAAGTTACGTAAAAAATACAACAACCATGCACATTTCACCTACATGCTTATCACCAAAATCAGTAAACTGGGTACGTCTATAAATAGAATTTGTTCCATTTGCAGCCCTATGGATTAATGTGCACTCATTTCACCTCCTCAACTCTCTGAGTAGTATACAACCCAAGCTGCCAGTTTTAGCATCCTCACACCCTAGAGGTATTTAATTCCATTCAGGACTCACTTCATGTGATAACACTGGCAACAAATCTAGAGAGAAACGAGCAAACAGTTCAGGAGCTATAAATAGAACAATGATAAAATCTATTTAACTGGATGCATTTTTACACCAAATTCATCGGGAAAAGGATTTCATTGGTTGGCTGTTTGTGCAAGTTTCCTACTATATATGTGCCAGGGGTACCACATGAAGTTAGTCCTGAGCAGAATTAATTACTGCTGGGGTGCGAGAATTAGAGAATAACCCACGAGATACGATTGGTTACGGAAAATATTTCTCGAGTGAAATTAATGTTCACAGTTCCGAGCTTTAGCGAGGAACTTTGAACATTAATTTCACGAGGGACATATTT
>JAUTBV010067983.1:0-19723 GCA_032361325.1 Lepetodrilus fucensis
TTCAAGACTACTTCCAGTATATTCAATTCAAATTTCAAACAGAGTGTATGTTTTATGTTCTGGAAATAGAGATTTAGCGACGGTTTCATAATAAACTAATCACCATAGGGCTCCATTGAAACATTTATTAGAAATCTTCATAATTTATTCTTGAGTGAGTGAGTGAATATAGAGTTTAATGTCGCTGGGAATCTTTAAACTCTATATTCACTCACTCACTCAAGAATAAATGATGAAGATTTCTAATAAATGTTTCAATGGAGCCCTATGGTGATTAGTTTATTATGAAACCATTTATTCTTGTATCAGTACCATAAAGTGATAATAGTACATGTAATTATGAAGAACTTTAGCTTGCTGTCATTCTCTCACACCAGGGATACTTTGTTAAGCTCAGGACTCCTGCATAGTACCACAGTGAAGTGTGAACGTAATTAAAGGTACCCCTGGCGTGCGAGGATAGCTTGCTGTATGGAACTCTTGCTGCATATGGCCTTTACATACTGAATGACTACAGTAAAATGTAAAACAATAAATAACAAGGCAACTGTAAAGGTTTAAAAATATACCTTTATTATAAAAATGTACACATAGAAAACATATGAATAACATACTAAAGATGGTTCTCCTTCAGCATTGTCCCTTTAAGACAGACATGATGTAGCTCAGTGGTTTTATAAACAGGCTTTTGAACAAAACCCACCAGTATATCAAAATACACTCCGTGTGTTATTCTATTGAGCAGTGTAGATTATCATCTGATTTATTATGTATATATACTCCACCTCATATTATTCAGGTATCGCACACCATTTTAATGGTAAATGCGTCTTTAAAAATCATCTCCATTTTTGCATAATTGAGAATATTTCCAAAGCAACAGAGGAGCTTTTAAAGCTATCCTCCTCAAAACGTACTAGAAAATATAAACTGGTATTGAACTGGTATTGCAGTTTACATCAATTTCAGATATTTAATCATTATGTTAAAAAAAAAAAGGAAAACAGTTGTAAAGGTCTTGTATAAGGTGATGTGGTTTATATGGACTTAAATAGCTTATCTCAAAATATTGATACAGAAATAAATAAAAACAATATAAATGGCTACAAATGTGTTGAGTGAAATCTATACAATGAGATGCTAATATTTGGAAGACTGCACATTTTGCATAGCATGATGAAAGCACCAATATACTGGTGTGTTTGCCTAGAACTTCGATCAATCACTACCACAGACTTCCAACACTACTTGCTTAAAGCTGTAAAATGTTTCTACAAAGTGCCATGAAAAATGCCATTGACACCGAGATCAAACAACGAAGACACACTTATATCAAAATTAAGTAGATGCGCTGACTTTTGAGACTTCTAGTCAAATATACGATATATAAGCATGTCACATTAAAAAAAAAAATCAATACAATTTTTAAAATGTAAGTAATGTAAAAATGTAAGTAGTCCTGTCTTTCTCAAATAAGTATTTCGACTTCACTTCCTTTCATAATCAATTTAAAATATTTACTTAAAATATTTACTAAAAATAATAATATTTTCCTCATACTAAAATACGATTCATAAAGCTCCAAGGAAATTTATCTCTTATTTTAAGACATTCATGCATAAAAGTAGATGCTAAACTTGCATAGACAATAAATGCATTAGGTCAATTCTCAGCAGTATAAAGTTTTCGTTGATTTCAAACCTCTAAGTGACTTGCGTCAATATTAAGTAAGTTAGCTGAACAATGTATGATCAGCATTGTCGACACTCTTGGAGCTAAAAACCATGCAAGGCTAAAATAAATATGTTCACTTCTCACAACATTGACCTTATAATGCCAGTTTGCCGCCGTAGGAATAAAAAATAAATAAATAACAATTTTCTTAAAGTAGGAAACAATGCAAAGCAAACAGAACTTGGTTGTCAATTGGCTACACAAAACAATCATATTCAATAACGAATGACAATGTATCGATTGCAGGCATCTTTCACCTATTTGTGATGAATATTCAATAATGAGAACATGAAATAATTGTATCTCAAAAACCAATAAAATATAAAAATTTAAATCATGAAAACTGAATTAATGTTTAGTTAATATAAATTCCATCCAGAATATTCCATTTAAAATTTATTTTAATCAAATTAAATAATATATTGTTGATACTTTCAGGGTACTAGTACTTATCAACAGTTGTTGTAGCCAATGGACTTGAAATGCTGTTTACCTATCCACTAGTAACAACCATTTTAGTGTCAATAACATAATACACTACTACGTGAAGTAAGAGACGAGAGAGGCAAGACAAGGACAAAGAATAAAGATAGATAGGCAGTGAAACATTTGTCCAGAAATTGGTGGGATTGAAATTGGGGGGCATGCTTTGTTTCTTTATCCACTACAAATACTAGTATTCTCAAAACGATCATGTATTTGTCATATCATAGATAGATAGTTGGAATTAACCCATTTAATGAGATCCATAATGATAAAAACTATCAAGTTGCTATTTAATGTCATTTCTCCATGGCATGCTGCTTACGGTGGGAGGAAAAGCCGTAGCAACTGGTACAGTAAGTCAGCACGACATTGCTGGTTTAACATCCTCAATGCTGGAGAACCAGTGAGTGAATATGGAGTTTAACATGGGAATCTTTCACCCATTAGCGACAACTGGAGGCCCAGAGATGCCTCATGGTTAACCCAGACAGTCTTGATAATTAAAAATTTACAACTGTTACAGCTGAATACTATGTACAATATGTATCGTTACCCAATCATATCCTGCATAGAGATACCAGATTTAATAGTAAAACTTAAAACAGACCGAATAAAAAACAAATTTGTGCATGCAGTAAATAAAACCATCACAGAACATAAAGATATTTGTTTGACAATATCAATTTCTTTCTTTCGTTTGACAATATTAATTTAACACTGGAAACCAAGCATGCCCCATAACAAGAGAAGAGTAAAAGAAGATATAAAAACAGCGGTATTGTTTGTTTCATGCTCATTTTTGGTAAACCATTTTTGTTCAACACTTTAAGATCTGATATGTACACAATAGCCACAACACATTATGTAACAATAGGTTGTTAGTAACATTACAGCAAACGAGCTCTCTCACACCTTGCTGTCAAGATATAATATGCCTATATACATATGTATAGGGGATATTACTAGATATATTGTACATGCTAACTGAGACACTTACTGCACAACTGGGCCCCGTGCCCCAAAACAAGCATAGCAGTTACGGGCGTCTCAACTCCTTATACATGTACAACAAGTGAAAACGCGCATAGCGCGACGGCCATTTTGTGGCATGGGACCCCGGCACATATTTCTCGTACAGCGATACATGGCGACTATGCACGTAGTAACCATGGCAACATTACGCTCATACATTCAAACGTGTGGTTATTGCTAACGAACGAAAACTGTTTTGTCGTGTATATATTATGTTGGTGTGTTACTGGAGTCGGACATATTTGATCGGGATCTAGAACATTGTATATACGAGGGTATGTACACAACATGATTATAAATAAATGGTATCAAACCCCTTCATCAAGTGTAGTTCTATAGAAAAATGTGTTAAAAACAAATTCTGGTATTAATTTTTCAAACAAAATTTGTGATTCACAACACTGTTGCACATAGCATACTTTAAATTTGAGTTTTGTTCACATACAGTCATCTTCTCACACAGCATAAGGCAGATTTGCTTACAACTAAGAAGACAAAAACAACTTGGCACATTAAAGCAGTTCACAACAACATCTTTGAACAGCAATGCTTGGTAAGGCACATCAGTAAAGTCACAGTTATTTCCCTTTAAGCACTTTCTAATTCACAGGAGAGAAAGTTTCTCTAGGCATGACTTTTTTCCCCCTCCTGTCGTCGGTCCAACAAGAATAGGAAAATATCTCAAAACAAAATAAGTAGATGTTGTATCTTTCCAGCGGTTCCGGTGGTCATTTTTTAAAAATGAATACCGACATAAGTGCTATTTGCACTGTGCCCACTTTGGTAGGATTCGTCTTCGTGCATTTGTGAACCAGTAGTTTATTTGGTTTATCGTTAGCCCAGTCTGCTTAATTAACATAGCTTTCTCGTCATCATTAGGGTAAGGGTTGTCTTTGTGATTTCGTAACCAATCCAACATAATGGCAACAGCCTGAAATAGGAAACATAACAAAACATTAGATTACAGAAGACATTTTGTAACAAAATTTAAACATACAGAAATGGAAATGTACTATAAATTAAGTTTTATAAATATCTGAATGACAGCAAATTATTATTATTTTCTTTTAAAATATAATTTTGAATGTGTATCATTGTTTAATCTGATTATTCATATTACAAAAAAAAATAGCACCATACAATATTACAAGTAGATTTTACTATTCTTCACTGAAGCTACATACAATTCCTTCCACTTCTTATACATTTCAAATTTCACATTCTGTTTATATGCAATATCAATTAAAAAATTATTTCAGAATATAGCTATCAATAATCTTTTTACATAGCAGATGATTAAAATGTTAAATTTGATACTAGCTACCAATCTTGTAAATTGTTCAATTCCAATTACGTAACACGTTTTCAACTTTTCAACGAGTTTGTAAATTACCTCTTTGGGGAGACTAGGGTGCTTCTTAGACTCTGCTTTGTTTCCATGGTTACCGTTACCACCAAGGCTGCTTCCTGCTTCGCTGAGAGCATCCTGCGCCTCCTTAATAGACCGAAATTGTGGTGACGCTAGAGTCGGCAGTCCAATTCCTTTACCCATGGCAGGGATAAATCCTTCGGAAGCCTGAAAATATTGATTCCAATAGCTGTAAATTTTTAATTGAATTATCATCAAGCTTAAAACCTAGAGACTTCCAGGTTCTTAAAATGATTAAATTTTCGAAGAAGTTTGGGTTCTTACGATTGCCTAACATTCCATGTCGAGCAATCTCGATGGGGTGAAAAAAAATATATCTGAAATTTCACAGCATTTCATCTTTAAGTTAATTACAATAAAATGTCTAGTTCTCTGGATGTGATACGAGTTCCATTTCTTCTGATCTATGAGTGCCGGAACAATGCTGATCAACTTTAGGGAAATGAGTCCGAAGAAAGAAAGAAAACCCAGATAGATTGGATGCGAAAATTGGTTATCAAGGTAGTGGGTTTCCTCTTCAAATAAGGGACGGTGTACACCAAACATCAAGTGCTGTTAATAGCAGCCTCATTGTCATTGATTATGGCTATCTGAGTATCCCAAATACTACACTAAAATACCAAGATGTAACAGTGTTAAATATTAGGGTTGGATCAGTGTACAATATCAGTACAGGCCTATACACATATCGATTTGAAGATAGTGTCTTCGTACTTATATTTAGTATGTTTCTGTATAATTATTATATGCTTCTGTTTGATTATTGTAAAGTTTAATGTTCAGGATGTAGTCTTTACTCATTAGAAGTGATAAGCTGATCAGTAAAACTATCAGTATATTGATCGATACAATTCAAATGTCGATAAACTGATGGGGAAAAAATGAATTATCAATAGTTTGTTTATTAGACATCAATGAAGTATGCTTTTTCCTCTTAACTAGAATTCTCAGTCTCTCTCTGCTTAAAAGTATTGAATAAATCAAACTCCTGCAGATCAATACTTCCAAAGTTTGTTTCTGTTAAACATGAAGGTGATAAATGTGTTGCATTTCATTTGGATGTAGTTTTTTAATCAAATAAGCAATAATTAGGTCTATTGAAATATACACACAAAAAATCCAAATTCTGCAGAAAAGAATGGAATTGTTAACAGACTGGACAAGTAAACTTATTAAAGTTTAATCAAGTCCGGGGTCAGGTGGCAACGCCAAAGTAAAGTATGGGTTCTGTTCACGATTGTCAAACACGAGGGTCACAGTACAACAACACTGAAGAAATAAGAGGTCGAGTCCCTACAATAGGGCCCTGGAACATGGATAATAGGGGTGCTTGTTCCCCCTACCTCCTCCGTTCCCAACATACCACCCCCCCACCCACCCCAGAGCCGCCTAGCCTCTGTGTGCCCATGACAAATTGGGATCTACAAATCCCATTCATAAGTACAAGGCATTGAATAAAGGTCCTTCAAGCCTGGACCGGGTACAAAAGCCTGGGTCTGTTTTTGGCAAAGGAGGACAAAAGACGTTGGGAGACGCTAGATGGATCTAGAGCAGTGGCCGTGTTCTCGTGGATCTCAAGTGGACTCAGGAAATAAAGAAAGTACCCTATCCACTATTCCTGTCTTAATCTTTTACAACTCCCGACAACGCCTGGCATATACAGCCGAGTCGCGACGACATTCTCTCGCCAACCAACTGTGAAATGGTCAAGAATTTGCATTAAAATGAAAAGTTGGAAACTCAGCAACTATCTGTAGTAGTCGGAGGGTTAAAGTAAATCAATACTATACATTGGTATTATATTTATATGAAAAGAGCCACTGAAATTCTCCAGTAACCTAGACTTGCTTAACTGATATAGGGCGATATTTTTAATAGTAGTTTTGAACAAGGTGTGACACAGACTACTATCAGTAGTCGCTTCCATCGGTAAAGACTAGGATAGGGAGGTCTACCTTCGATTCAGTTTTGTTTTAGATATTTTCCAGGTATGGAAATTAACATTAGCCCATTAGCTATTTATCATAATGCTAAATGTATGCCGACGGCTAGTAGAAACATAAATGTTATGTAAAAATGTGTTATTTCAATAATTAATCTGGCTAAAAGATTTTGAAAGTTGTTTCTATCTGTTTAATTTCAACTAGTTATCCACCTGTAGTGACAGAGATAAACCAAGTGAGTGAGTGATTATGGAATTTAACGTCACTGCGGGGATCTTTCACCCATTTGCGACGATTTGATTGAATAAATGCTTTACGTCACAGCATGAATCTTTCTCCCGTAGGCGACAATTTGCAATGACAGATACCCAAGTAAAAGTACACCAACAAAACGAGCAAGTTTCACAAATATAGATATATTACAATATATCACATTTACACACAATAACAATTTCCAAAACGTTATTTCAAATATGCATCTCTTGAAAAAGAATGTACTGTTTAAAAACTAACGAGGAATACTTTGCGACGACGTGAACAAACACAAATGTGCCGACGACAAACAAGTATTTTGAGAATAGAATGAAGATCCAAGCTAACCTGTCTGCTTATAGTTCGAACCTCTCCAAATGGACATCTCTCTTGGCTTGTTTTAAGTAAATGAAGTCGTAACAATGGCAGTTATTTAACCAGTCAACAGTGGTCTGTTAACATTATTGGCTGATGTGAAAATAGAACTTATTTGCCCATAGGACTAGACAAACTGGCCTGACATGTTCAGTATGCTTCAATAATCGACACTCTCTGGAATCTGCCATGAACATTTTCTTTTTAGGTTTCCGTGCAAGCATTGTTTAAACAGTGGCATGTAGAGATGTGCAGATCATCAATGAACCAGACACATGCTGAATAATATTGTCACGTGAACATGGTGAACATACCAGGAGACACCCACACTAGATCTCCTGCATTGGAGGAAAATAAAATACCATCCTCACACCTCACCCTCCAGCCTATCCACAACAAAAAAGAGGGTCAATTATTTATTTAAAAGAATTATATAGGAAAATTGAACTATTTTTTAGTAAGCCACAATGAAACTTCCAGATTTTCCAAAGGATGCAAAAGTTTTCCACAGCTCTGTGTGGTATAATGCTGGCTAAATTATTGATAATCGGTGTCATTATCGATGAGCGAAGATATACTTCCAATTTATTGCTATATCTGATGCATGGAAACTTTACAAAACACTTTCAAACTTCATCGAGTCGGCAAATGAATGTCGGAGTGGTTTGTGTGTCGTGTCAACAATAGAACGTGTTTACATTGCAGGACATTTTGTTAAGTGGTGACTAGGTTCGGAAGTTCAAAGTTACTTCCCTTTACTGTATAATGAAGACAGATAATGTTTACAAAAACTTTCTACTTATTGGGTAGTATTTTGTCTCACGATTTCAGTTTTATGAAGAAAAAATATATCCTAAATATATAGTCCAAAGCCACAGATGTTTGCAGAATGGTGGTGAGATTACAATTTGATGTCCCGTTTTGTGTTCCAAGCATTGGGAAGTGAAGACTACTCCAATGATGATATTGAGGCATTGTACACACTATAGCATAGACACTTAAGAACTCCACAAAGCCTAATATCGAGAACAATTCCAATTCAATCTTACCCCGGGATAATGAAAGATTTCATACTCAAGTTCAAATTTGCCAACATTGAGCATGAAATCGTACTCAAAATTATTTTGTTGGTAATCTTGGTGCTGAGTGAATATGGAGTTTATCGTTGCTGCGGGAATCTTTCACACCATTTGCGATGACTTTAGATATAGATATAGACATATAAACTACTGTCATCTTATCTACTGATCATTTCTTCCAGAAAACATGTTAAAACATTTACTTTACCATCTGTTTCTTAACACATTCAAACCACACTTAATAATCGCTTCCTTGTTGAAAAGTGGTTTATTTTACCGAATTAAAATGTCATCACCGAGTTAACCTGGCACAAATCAAAGAACTTTCAACATAGATATCCCATGGTTGTGTTTATAACCAGACAGAAATCATAGAAGTTCTACTATTGTATTTACCGACTTCAACATCGGATATACCATGACTGTAATTATCTAGTGTATATGACAAGGGACTTACCATTGAAGGATCCATCATTCCATATTTGGGGTCCTTCATGATTTGCCCCACCCCCATGGGTCCCATTGGCCCCACCCCCATCTGTGCCCCACCCATCTGTGCAGAGTTGAGCATCATGGGATTGCCGTGGTTCACTGCTGTGGCTGGCTCCGGCTACGATTAGAAGAAATAAACTCATGTTATCTCCACCGATTCTCTTACGCAATGTTGAAATGCGTCAGAATTATAGCAATCTTATGTGATAATACCCATGGATACAAGCCGCCGTTAAAAGCATGCTGCTTGCTTGATAACAGAAATACAACAAATCAGATGTGTAGTGAACTATACGAGTGAACTATACCTGCAGCGATGTACTAGAGCAACAAATATGAATTAGTCAAATCAGATGTGCAAAGCGTATAAAAATAAGAATTTTCGTGAAACTAAATCATTAATTTGTAATGAACCTAGACAGGCAATCAGATCACTGCAGTTTAATGCACTCCGCTAAAAAATATGAGTTTAATAGGACAGGGCGACGGATGAATTTGGGCAAATCCACCTCAATGTAAATTTTACAGGAAAAAAATGTGTGCAGGAAAATGTAAGTTTGACTATCTTGGTGATTGCAAGGATTTATTCGAGTGTGTTTTAGGAGTAAGTATCGAAATAGAAAATACAAATCATAAATGTTAATAGCAATTTAGAACTGATCACTCGAACATTCCGATAGTGATTTTATTCACTATTTGATCATTCACAATCCTAATGGTTAAATTATTAAAGAAACCCCCCTAGCTGTCGAAGGCTGTACAAACATCTCCATCAGCACAATTTGCAGATAATCTCAAATACCTGAGCAGCCTACTATTTATATTCGGTATAAAACTTCAGCCACCTGCCGCCAAATCTAATCCGCCATTATCACACGCGATTTGGGTAATCTGACTAACACCCACTTTCCCCATAATCCATCATTACACACCGAGTACTCTCTCAGCCTGGAGGGGTGTCCCCGGTAGCACACCCCCCTCCGGTAGCAACCCCCTCCCTCCCATCCCCCTCTAGGAACACTACTACGATCTGGCGATATCTTGAGGGTGGGTGGCTGTATGATTACATTTTAGCTCGCAAATCCGATTCCACGTCACGATCAGGTTTTTTTGAGTAACCCTGTGTATGCTCACTTGTCTGAGTATATAATTATCTGGACTTTTAAGATTTGGATGACTCACGGAGTGGGTTATAGAGACAGAGGCACCGTTCATGTGGTTCATGTGATTTATGTGAGGTATGAGGCATCGTAGGTAAAACAGGAAGGTTCAGTAAACAGCGGCGTATAATGCAGAGTTAATTGAAAAAAATCCAAACAGATCCTGTCAGAAAGTTTCTACTGTCAGAAAATTCTATAACCTCATTAATCTGTGGGTGCCATGCAGACATTGTGGAAGAGATTTATCACAGACTGATTCCAATATAATATATCTGATATACCGTAATATAATTCTTTAAATTGGTAGATTAATATTTTAGAGATCACCAGAATATATTTTTTAACTACATGTTAAAAGATAAAATATAAAACTTTATAAGGCTCTATAAAAACTATGAATATCTGAATGATAATCATATCAATATCTGAATTATGCATATCAATATCTGAATTACACATATCAATATATGAATTACACATTATCAATATTTGAATGATACCTAACCTATTAATATCTCAGTGATAACTATCAATATCTGAATGATACTTACTATTGTGTTTCGAACCGCTCGATCAAATTTCTCACAAAATTCTTCAATAGCACTCAGAGATTTGGACGTGGTTTTGGTATGTTTATCCTGATCTTGTCGAATCCGGATTTTTTCTGAAAGCAAGATAAAAGTATGATGATTTAAAATGTACAAACTATGCTTGCATATTCATGTGAAATACTATACAAGAAGTAACAATATACTATCAGCATTATCAGTATGAAAAATGTTGGCTGTTTATTTGCTGTTCTTGTGTTTTTGTTTGTTTTTGTATTGTTTTTATTAAAGATTTTTTTACTCGTATAACAGTTTGTCAGCTTAGGACAGAATGAAACCCACAACAACCGTAGCACTGAAGGTTGCAGTAAACCTGAGCACATACTGACAGACCAAGGACTATAACTACATTACCATGATGCAGTGAGTGTATATATGGAGTTTAACGGCGCTGTGGGAATCGTTCACCCATATGCGACGAACCATGGTACAGCCACCACATACTATCATGATCACACCAGAAAGGTAACTTTCACAAACATTGATGTCGAGGCCCCAGAATCAGATAAGAATCCAGAATCAAAAGGCCCCAAAGTCCAGCATTCTACCTCAGCGTTACCAACCCCCCACCCTCTGTCCCATTCTTGTTGAAAATTATTTATGCTTCCATGAAGAAGTATGTTTCCGTAACCATGTTAACCTTCACCAGCATCAGTGAGTACTGTTTATAATGTAATTTAACAACTATAGATAAGTATAAAAAGTTAGAAAATTATTTATTTAAGTACAATGCCAAGTTGTTTCATACGCTTGCTAAATCAAACTTAAATTTCTATTTAAATCCACATAAAACCTGTCTGATAACATCCTTGCCATCCAAATGATAATAATTATCTGTTTTATTGCTTCATGGGTCAAACTATTAGATATGATATCTGAATCCCTGAAGTAGCCAACATAAGCTGGCATTTTTCAAAGACAGTATTGCTATATATTTTTTTTATCTAAAATGTATAATTTTATTAATGTGTATGTTTATAAAGTACCTATGCCAAGTCAATGAACCAGTGCACACTCATTTCCCCTCTCAACTCCCTGGTGATTATACAACCCTAGTTTGTTTTCTTTTCCAGTGCTAGAAGGTTAGCATTACCATTGTCATTTTATCCTACCGAATACATGTGTAGGCGACTCCTTATTCCCTACTGACATTTAAAAATGTATTGGTATTTGTCATCTCTGAGTGAGTGAATATGGAGTTTAACGTCGCTGCGGGAATCTTTCACCCATTTGCGACAATTAACACGATTAAAATTATTTAAGAAAAAAAAGGTATTATTGTCTATGACTGTATTTTAACGTACAGTTTTGCCCTATTATAGATATTATACTTACATTATCGTTAACAGTACGAGTGATTATGGAGTTAACATCGCTACAGGAATTGGTCACCCATTTGTAATGATTAACAGTATGAAGATGATTGTGTCAATGACATCATACATACGACTATGTTAGAAATTTTGTAAATATATTTGAAGATTTTTGCTCAAAACACAATCAACTGGTATATATATATTTACTGAATTTTATTGAATTAGTGCTCTACTTTGCGGCAAGAATATTTCACACATACGCAAGGAAAGTAAATTTGAACTGGATAGGTTTCACTCCACTTGTCCATGGAATCTAATACACCACCATTTTAAAATATTTACAGATTGAAAATTGTGCATAGTCAACTAGGAAGAAATGGGTATCAGGTAGGATGAGATAGTAACTTGAACATTCTAACTTGCATAATCCCAAGGGAGTTGAAAAGATATGCGTTCACCAATCAATCCAAAATTATTAATATGTAACTAGTTTTGAGAATGTAGCTTATGAATGGACATAGCATGATATGCAATTTATTATTATCACACATAAATTGGATATCTCTCTCAGAACCATTTTCATCAAAGTGAAGTGTGATTTAAATTATTGACTAAAGCAATATATTATTTAAATAACTAAATAACATAATCTTGTAATAGAAGAGTGGATAATTTCATTAACAAAATTTCAAGGAATAACTTTTAACTGGAATGCGATGTTTACTGCCAAAACAAAATTACAAGCGTTTCTGTAAAACCAGAACGCAACATTAGACTAGCCTTTTACGATTACAAGACAATTACAAGCCTGTTAGCACGATGCTAGGAGACTCCACTGCTGTTCAATACCATGACTCACCTATCAAGCACTGATGGGCATATTTCAGGGCATCCATAATGACACTCTCCACTGCAAAGTTACCCTGGTAATTTCCACTCGGGGGATTGCGGTGTAAAAAGTTCTGTAACAGTTTGTCGAACTCCGCAGGCAGGTTGCTAATAAGCTGATATGGGAAGGAAGGCGAGGCAAAGTTCATATCGGCTATTATCAAGTCTCTTAGCAATGGAAACAGCGGATGCGACCGAAACGCGTTTGACCGGTCTGTGATAAGATGTTGGATGAAAGTCTGCTGCGACGCCAACATGGGCGGCCGATGAGGCGACCCAGTCTTGCAGCTCTGGCAGTTGGGGATGGTGCAGGGAACCAAGGGCGATGCTGCAGACTGCTGCTGTTGCTGCTGCTGCTGCTGCATCGCCCCTACCCCTGCGCACTGGGGATTCTGTGGGGTTGATGGCGCCGACATCGGCTGCATGGGATTTACCACGCCCTGCTTCATGTGAGACATGTCCTGAATGTTCATACCGGGTGGGTTGCCTCCCTGAGTTGTCCACCCTTGAGAACCACTAGAGGGCGTGCCGACCATGCTGCCCTGAGGCTGCTGCTGCTGTTGCTGCTGCTGCTGCTGTTGCTGGCCAGAGTACATTTGTCCGTGCATGTTTCTGGGAGTCTGATTCCCTCCACTGTTGTACATTCCCTGTTGGTCGTAGCCCGGAGTAGCCGCGGATGTGGAAGCCAGGTTTCCGTATGGACCCGTGACCGTGCTGTTCGCAGGCTGGTGCATTCTTGGAGTACTGCACGAACTCGGCGCCTGGAACTGCGGTGGCTGTTGCTGCTGATCCGTCGGGGTGGACGGCTGATGCACCTGCTGCTGCTGCTGCTGCTGCTGCTGTGGGTGGTTGTAGGGCGGCCCGACCTGACCCGTGCCCACCATCCTGTTGGCGTTCTGGTTCATGGGCCCCATCGAACAGCTGTTGTCAAAGTTCCCGGCCTGCATGGCGGCCTGGTTCCGGAACAGCTCGTTCTGCTGCTGGAGGGACACCTTCATGGAGTCGGTGACCGACATCCCACGGTAAGCGTTCATCTGCTGAGACATGTAGTTCTGGGTCTGGTTCTGGTTCTGGGGGTACGGCGACATCTGGTTGAACTCGCCGCCAGCCTCCACTCTCAGCATGTTCTGGTTATTGTCCACGTAGTACATGCCGTTTTCCTGGCCTTTGCCGGAGAAGTCAAACTGCTGCATGTTCACTGCGGGGCTGCCGCCACTTCCCGGCCTACTACCAGGGTTAACACCACAACTGCTCCTGTTGGCAAAGTCATACGGGTTTCCCCCGGGCACAGTGTACGGAGCCACCTCCGACTTCATGCTCGGAGTCAACCTCGGGAGAATCTTCGACTTCTGGGAGTTCTCTCTGAACTCTTGATCCAGATCAAAACAGTCTGCGGTGTAGCCGCCATTGTAGTCCACCCCCTGTTGGTTCTGGCACTCCGATCCAGACTCGGATCCGGGGAGATCTGCAAAGTGAACCGACTTCTGCTGTATGTGAGGCATCGGAGGCATCTGAACGTTGGCGACCGTGGCCACTCTGGGCGGCTGCACCGAGTTGGACTGCTGGATGGGCGGAATCATGGACGACACGTCTTCCGTCTTCACGTGGAGCTGGTCAGCACTCGACATGGACAAGCTGGAACCGTAGCTCCGCACACTGCCCGTGTCGCCCGAAAAGTATCCCTGATCCAGCGGCGAATCCATGGAACGTCCGTAGTGGGTACTGGTCTGTATCGTCAATGACTCACAACCGGGGGGAACGTTCGCGTGCAGCTTTGGGTTCAACATTCTCAAGTGCTGCATGTTCTGCACATTCACAACAGGAGGGGCCTGCTTGCCCAGTCTTTGGTAGTTTGTCAGAGGAACAGAAGGTTTTTGTTGTTGCATAGGACTCCTGATAGACATCTGATGTGCTTGGCCATAGTGTAACGTTCCAGGAGGACCTTGTTGCTGATGTTGTTGCTGTTGCTGATGTTGTTGTTGTTGCTGATGTTGTTGTTGTTGTTGCTGATGTTGTTGCTGCTGCTGCTGCTGCTGATGTGACATCAGTGGTGCAGAGGAAGACTGCGGCATCACATGTTTCTGATGCGAGGGAGACTGGCTACACGAAGGCAGGTTGGGTTTGGGAGAGTAGCACCGACTCTTGGTGGGAGTCATGGTAGGACCATGTGACAGAGGCAAGGTGTCGCACAACAGCGACTCATCACTTTGGTTGGAGGACGGCGTTTGCACGACGGGGGACTGACGACCGGGGTTGCCCGACGACAGCGGACGCTTCGGCGTCGGAGGCGTCATCGGCATCTTGAACACCTGCGACACCCCGGACAACTGCGGAGAGTGCGGCGGCAGTGACGCCGTCGGTCTGGTGGGACTCGTCTCGCCCGAGGTAGACAGGTGGAACCGCTTGCTCACCGGCGAACTCGACCCGCTGGACACGACCGTCGATGAAGACGACATGCCCATTGGACTGGACCTCATACCGCTACACTGCTTGACCCCAGCTGAAGTTGGCGTGACCCCGGAGGCCCGCGGCCCCACCGAGCTGAATCCGCTGCTGTTCATGATGGCCTCGGGGGTCATGTAGGAGTGGGGGTCAGGCATGTCCTGCTCCATGAGGAACTCCACAAAGTCCAGCTCCATCCCCTCCTTCATGCCGATGTCCTCGCAGATCTCGTCCAGCAGCTCATTGGGCAGCCGCTCGTCGTCCACCGGGGGTACGGGTACCGGGGACGACGGAGTCGTGGGGGACCCCAGGCATTCCGGTTCCAGCGCCGACGCACTGGAGGCCGTGGGGCTGGGTGGCGCCTCGCGGTACTCCATCAGCTGAAACAGAAACAATGCATCAGAACTCCATGCCAAACTGTTTGATCTATTTATCCTCTCCATGCTGAAGGCAACTGCAGATGCCCTAAAGAACAGTGCCTATGTCTAATCCAGCAGGCAGATGGTTAATGTCCTTTGGGGAATCTCTCACCCACATGTGATAAAATGCTAACTGATAGTAGTTCGATGAAAATATATTTGACACTAGGTAATTTTCTAACAACCACAGACTCTCATGAAGATCAAATATTAATTCAAACACTGACACTTCAAAAAGGTTCATCAAGAAGTAACATTTATCAAATATACACTAAAACTACATAAAAGGCAATTATTTCTATCATCTAAATGTCATAAGACATATGTAAATTTCTCTAGTAAAAGAAAATAAACTCAATCTTCAAAATTTAAATCTATAACCAACTTGGCTGAACATTTCCATTGCCTCATGCTCTGTGACAAGCCGAATTTTGAAGGTCTGGCAACTGATATTATATCCCCAGCCAAGTAACTTTAGTAAGTTACATAAGAAATTCTTAATAAAATGACAAATGACTTTTTCACTCAATCAAACGATAGCTACATAATTATAACATTAATGCAATCCCCACCATCAACAGTAGGGTAAAGTGCACGTAGGAATTTAAAACCCAAGTAAATTTCAAAATAATTTTTCAACACCTGACTAATTAAAGTTTAACTCGGTACTCTAAATTCAACAAGACCAAGGTGCACAATTAACACAGCCGTGTCAACCAGTTGAGAATTACCAGGAAAGCCTGATCAGAAGGTATGAATTTTTAATTTTTGTTTAACATCCGAGGCGCTCTTCCGGTGGAATTGAACTTCATGAAGGTGCAAAATTTCAAGTCAACTCCAGTCTAAATGCATTCTACACTGCAAATTAAATTCACATTATGGATATAAAATTGAGCAATGTTCTTTCTCTACCGGAGTTGGAAGGTCAATTGCATTGCAGTATTGCTTGTTCGTCACAAAGTTTCCTCATTTTGAGTAATGGCTACAAGGGCTATGTATAGCAGCTTGATGTAAATTGATGAAAGACGATTCCAATCAGAATGTGAATATTGCTAGTTCTATGACAGATACAAGGGCTTGGAGTGATCATCTACAGGTAACATTGCCTCATGCCTACAAACACTCAGCATAGCTGCAATATTTCATGTGGGTATTGACCTCTTGGTGAAATCAAGTAACCAACTTCCCTATCAACATGATCAATATGTAGCCATATCTGCATCCACCAACGTTCAATATGTAGCCACATTTGCATCAACCAACATCTATATCAATATGTAGCTATATTTGCATCAACCAGCATCCTTATCAATATGTACAGCCTATTTGCATGGAGACTATTTCAATCAGAATTCATAAATTTAACTTAAATTTATAAGAATATAATAAAATAATATGCTGCATTTTCAATAAAGAATTTAACATTTCTTTACACATCGGTAAATATTTCATATTGAAATTATGAACTTCAAATTTCATCAACATGAATAGTCTCTGGAAGAACTCAAACAGTGATAAAAATCCTGATATAAAATTCATCAAACTTTGTGGTGTGTTTAAAATATGAAAATGGGCAGTGGGGAAAATGAAATAAAATAACATAATATTAATATAACACTTTGATTGGCTAAAAATATTATATTAGCATCAGATATCGTAAAAAGGAATTATTTTAATTTTCTGAAAACAATCTGCCACATAAAAGCCATCTGTTGATGGGTTTTGGCCATAACCACTTGATTATTTTCAAAAGTTGCCTTTTTGGTCCTTTCTCCTCCCTTAACCCAACCACCAAGGCTTACACAAGCTTCCACGACTGGCACATGTTTCACAAATAAGTTGCCTCTGTAATATTTCCTAATGATCATGCATGATGTATCTTTCCATTTTCCAAATATAGTTAGTGAATTTTCTTTTTTTTTAAATTAAAAAAAAAATTATTATTAGTATTATTATTATTATTATTAGTAGTAGTAGTAGTAGTATTTTAACATTATTTATTATTGTTCATATTATTCATAACACTCTGTAATATTTCCTAATGATCATGCATGATGTATCTTTCCATTTTCCAAATATAGTTAGTGAATCTTCTTTTTTTTTAATTTAAAAAAAATAAAATTATTAGTATTGTTATTGTTATTATTATTAGTAGTAGTAGCAGTAGTAGTATTTTACCATTATTTATTATTGTTTATAGTAGTATTTATTATTATTATTAATCTGGTCATATTATTTTAAAATAATTTAATAACAATTATTAATAGTGAATCTTATTTTTCATCACAATCATTATTATTATTATTATTATTATTATTATTATTATTATTATCATATTATCATTATTATTATTACTGCGACAGCAAAACAATTGTGTCGCTGATCTGCGTGGAATGTTGAAGATATTTCCGATGACTGACGTGACTGTGCTAGTCATGTTGACATGTGCATCCTTTACTGACAAGACAATGGAGGTAACGATTGGTAAATGACAGATAAAAACCACACCGAAAATGTCAACAATTAAAGAGCCAATTATCCCCTGAAGATCAGAAAAGATGACACGACTTTTCAAGCCTTCTATAGGAATGTAGCCCATTAATTCAGGTTTTGTTGGTAGCCTTTAAGAAGTGTGTAATGAAGATGGATACAAGTATTAGAGCTATTTCATAATTTTATTTTCATGTCATTCATTGATCTGGGATTTTATTAATTAAATGGTTGGGTGGATGCATACAAAGATAAAACAACTTTATATTCATATCCATTCAAAAACTAAATTATCCTAATAAAAAATAAAAAATAAATAAAATATGCAAATAAAACAGTAACCTCTAACAGTATATATATTGTCATTATTAGAAATATTAGTTAGTTAGTATATATATATTTATAATGAAAAATCTACTAGTTGGTGTTACCAGCACTAGTCCAGTGTCTCACATTGATCAATGCTAAATCATTATTTAATTATATACACGTAGTCCAGTGTTTGACCAGCTTCCTAATGCCAACCTGCGTTCAAGATAGGTGCTCAAATTTTAAGTCCTAACCTAGATCTCTTCCATTTGTACCCACTGTCAATTATTGCATATTCCCTATAATTTATTTCAATTGAAATCTAATTCATTTGCAGGAAAACACTCAAATACTTTAATCCAAATATTGCCTTAACTACCATGTATACCAACTCTCAGGCTCCTTAATCCGCATAATGTGAGAAAGATCACACCCTAATGGGAACTTAAGCCCTTTACCCTGATCATCAAATCCCAATTTATCACCAAACTTGACTCCCCAACACTAAAGATTGCCGGGGTTATGGGAAGAAGGGACACCCCAGCCCCTGTTGTAAGGCCTGCACTAAAACCTGGCCCCCCATTTTCAGAACAACTAGTCCCTCCTTCAGACCCAGGGGACATCTTCCCATTGAATCTTGGGGCGAGCCCCAGCTGAATCTCGGTGGATGTGTTGCGCAACCATGGCTTGTGAACATCCTTCCTTTGTGTGCTGTCAATGGATGTGGATCTAGTTTATGTTCTTCCTCACAGTTTGAAACATAACATAGCCTGCAGGCATTTTCCAAGCTCCCCATGTTGAAGAGATCTGGTTACACCAAAAGGTCCCAAAACTCTTCCATGGTAAATTCTGATAACAGCTGTCGTTCATCCAAATTAAAATCACTGATAAGTTGATGATGCTGGTTGTATAGTATTTTATTAATTATTAAGTAAGGAATATACTCCTAAGATGTGCCAATATGTTAGCACGAAGTTTACATATTGTGCTAACATATATTGGCGCATCTGAGGAGTATATTCCAATTAAACATAGATCGTAAATGCCTTGTCCGACTTTTACATATTGGCGTACGTTTTTCATACAATGCGCATGCATGCTTATTGGCGTCCGTGATACTTATTGGAGCCCTATTCAAACTTATTGACGTACACGGACAAAATTATTGGATTGAAATCTATGTTTAATATCTCTTGAAGTATGATGACAATGAAGTAGATTGTTGTTGAAAGTATTCAAATTTAGATTTTGCATTCCAATACACTTGGA
>JAUTBV010068094.1:4861-19720 GCA_032361325.1 Lepetodrilus fucensis
CACTTTTAAAATATCATACGTATGTTAGTGTAGTACTTATGATTCACTTTTAAAATATCATACGTATGTTAGTGTAGTACTTATGATTCACTTTTAAAATATCATACGTATGTTAGTGTAGCACTTATGATTGATATGCTGAAATGAATTCAAATGAATAATTCAAGATCAATGCTATTGTACAGAATGCCACTTTGCCGTTCGTAACAGAAACATAAATGTGAAACTTGTTGCAGAATTTCTGCGCCTGTGTAGTAATAGTTGAGAAAAGTTAAATAGTTTGTTATAATGATTGAATTTTAAAGATTCTTCATCGTCATGTCTTCCTCCCGTCTCGTTTCCACTTTTCTATAGAACATCACTCTCTCTTTCTTTCTCTCTACCTCCTCCTCCTTCTTCTCTCTCCCTCCTCTCTCTCTCACTCTTCCCTCTCTGTCTCTCCCTCCACACACACGTACGTGTTAATATATACAATTCCAGCTTTACTGAGTTAACTAGATTAGTTTCAGACAGTCCCGGCTGCCTCTTCACCAATATCTCTAGACAATGGTCGTCTCGATGACATTAGGCTGAAGCATGACATTACACTGTAGCATGACATTGGCGCAGGATTTAACTGATGCCCACACCCACCACCCATCAGCTAACTTCCGACATGTTCGGAAAAGGAAAAACAGTTTTGTCATGGGACTTCATGAGATATCTATATAATCATACCTCAATCTCTACAGCAAAGTTTATAGTACCCCGTTGTCCCCAAGGGCGAGAATTGAACCGTGTAAGGATCTGTCCCATCTGATTCCGTCTCCATTTCATCATCTTAACGCAAGTAAATCGATAGCTCCACCCATGACCAGCATCAAAGCGCTTCCAATAAGCCAGAAAATAATCATGATAGTTTCATATATCCATATAATTCATGTAAGCATACAATCGTAATGATCCCAGCTTCATATTACTCATAAACTTCGAATCCCTTTGGAGACAGACATTCGGTAAGACGCCATGGAGAATTGTGGCGTACTCACATAAGTTTTCACGATAGGACCCAGCGGGCGTATTCGAAACCACGTTCTCGAGGTACCCGAGAACCCCTTCTGATCGTGTTCTCGTGTGCTCGGTTGCGAACGCTGAAGTAACGAGTGTGTTCTCGTCTGTTCCTGCACCAACCCTCCAAAGAGTGGGGAGTGAAAATCTCGTTCGCTAACAGCGTTCGCGTGTTAGTTTTCGATGTTCGAAACCCCGTTCTCGTGTCGTGTCAACTCGAGAACGGGGCTGCGAATACGCCCAGCATGTATAGCTTCGTATGATATGTCTACACAGATATTGTGATACTACTACAGACGTTATGCTGTAATTTCCTATATAAATAGCCTATCCTTAGTAGGTATCACTTCCGATTTTCGCTTTCGATCATTTTCTTCTATATGAAAACCATCCATGCTAGTCTTACCAGAAATGTCCATGTTAAATACATACTGTCCTTTCAAAGTTGACCTACTGTATAGACCATCAAGATGGTCGAACACTACAATTAATTCCCAACAAGAAGTACGGAACACATTGTTCACGAAGTGGTTCCAGACTAAGTACTAAGGATAATGGAAGTGCAAGTGTCCCTCCGTAATAACTATGAGCTGGACATAGTGTTTTCATGGAGGTGTCGCCTCTTTACTTACTTGCGTCAACCCAGGCTACATCGTAGTGTACCCGGGAGACAGTGTTTCAGGATTCAGACGTTTTAACGGACATTTTATACCCATACCGATACCTGTGTTACGTGGTGACACCTCCGAATATTCCCATAGGGCCAATTGGAAGACGAGCGTCGATTGGAAATCAATGGGAACGTAATATATGAACCGTTTACCAGTGCCAATGTACTCCTGTTTTTCTTGTCGCTATTTGTTTAAGGGTTAGAAATACGTCTGCCAAACGAATTATTGTTATAAAGAAAAATTGATGCATAATTTTAGTTTTTATCTTTATTTTATCGCAAAACAATTACCATAACATATATGCTAAAGCAATATAACATTTCTGTACGATTCCAAATCACGACATATCTGAAAGAATAACAAAGTGGGTCGTGCATTATGTAATTTGCACGGGCGCAATAGACCTACTCGATAAGGAAATGAATTAATGTAATACCAGTTCTATGTAGTAAAAACCCTGTCCACTAAGTAAATTTAAGTACGCAATAGCCCAACAATGTCGCGACTAGACTGAAGTAAACGCAATTCTAAAACCATTCAACTTGATGAAGAACCAGACTAGAAACTGAAGCAGAAGCATCAGCATTTCTTTTTCATTGTGTAATCATCATTGGCCACAGGATCGGTTTCAGGAAGCGATCCCATCTTAAATCTGTTTACGTCACATCCAAGCACAAACAAACAAACCTCCCACACACCAAATCAAGTAAGATGACATCGCACAAGCGCGCACCCACACACGCGCGGAAGAGAACCACACATCTCCTATTTGCCACTGAAGGTACGGAGAGTGTTGGCTGATTCACGACCTCCCGCATCAACGGTCACTATCAATGGATGAGTCTGCTATAGATGAGTGGCATAGCGTCATGGTCCAGTGGGGGGAGTTAATCACTCTTAGCCAGACGGACTGCGCTTGAGTTTCGCACATGGCTGACGACTCGTACCAAATGTCTGCTTGACTAAGAAATTCCATTAGCTTTGGGTAGTGGAGGTTACCCTCAAGAAACCCTTAGGAATAGCGGAACGACTATTCAATCATTTCGGTCTCCAGTTTTGGAAAACATGAAGGACATCAGCTTTCTCTGTATTCCTGTTGGCATACTGTAGTTATCTCGCTTCACAGAATGATCGTAGCGCTACGAGAGTTGTAACTCATATACGTGCCTTGTCTTTGCATTTTACGACCCCTGCAGCGCTACAATCTGGAGTGAATTCCACGAAAAGTTCGTACCAGTAGTCCGCCCCTCTCTCTCTCTCTCTCTCTCTCTCTCTCTCTCTCTCTCTCTCTCTCTCTCTTTCATCTCCTCTCTCTCTCTTCCTCACACCTCTCCCCTCCCTCCATCCCTCCCCTCTCTCTCTCATCCCATCTCTCAATACTACTCCTCTCACACCTCTCACCTCCCTCCTCTCTCTCCTCTCTCTCTCATTCTCTCTCCTCTCCTCTCGCTTCCTCTCACACCTCTCCCCTCCTCCTTCCCCCTCTCTCTCTCATTCTCCCTCATCTTTTCTCTCATCTCCATCTTCCTCTCACGCCTCTCTCCTCCCTCCTCTCACTCTTCTCTCTCTCCTTCTCTCTCCTCTCTTCTCTCGCTTCCTCACACCTCTCCCCTCCTCCTTCCCTCCCCTCTCTGTCAATCTCTCTCATCACTTCTCTCCTCTCCCTCTTCTTCTCACGCCTCTCCCCTCCCTCATATATCTCTCTTATCTCTCTCATTCTTTATCCTCTCTTCTCTCCTCTCTCGCTTCCTCTCACACCTCTCCCCTTTCTGTCATTCTCTCTCATTGCTTCTCTCCTCATCTCTCTCTTCATCTACCACCTCTCCCCTCCCTCCTTCCCTCCCCTTTCTCATCCTTCTCTCCCTCTCTTCCTCTCATACCTCTCCCCCTCCTTCTCTCCCTCCACCTCTCCTTTCTCCCCTGCCTTATTCCCTCCCGTCTGTCTCTCCCTATATTTATCTACGTTAGTTCCCAAGACAAGGAATACATCCTGATGTATGTCAAGACTACAGTGCACCCCCTTTGAGAAGTACAGAGCTAGTCGTATTCATGAGCTCTTAAAGCTCCTAAAGGTACTCTCGAGTTTGAGAGCGTTCTTACATAAAAAGTTAAAAGTCGTTCTAAAAACTATTTCCAAATAACCTTTAGGTTCTTAAAAAAATAGCATGTTCACCTACCTATTCGAATCTATTTTCTAAGATGCTCTATTTAATACGTACAGGAAAATCCACATCCTCTGATACCGCATAGAGCTTTTCAGAGCAGCACTCATGGTCTCTTCCATGGCAAATTTTTTCTCCAATGCTCTTTAAAAGCTTCATAGCCGTCTAATCTACCTATGTCATATCTCGAACGTGTTTCTCTTATAAAAGCGCTTTGGGGAACCACAAATATATATGCATATGATAATATTAGTCTCCAGCGGCAGCAACCTATCGCATGGAATATGACGTTATGGCTACAAGCAATTGCGATTGCTCTTGGATTTATTGCAGTTTACGTGTACTATCGTGATCGTCTCTGGGAGTGCATGTCCTGTTCAGATAACACATCCCCGAGACTCAGCGGCACCCTGCAGTGTTATGACATAATGATGACTCCAGCCCTGTCTCCAGTCTCCGCCGCAAGTGTTCCACAGGCTCATTTGATCATCATATTAATTGACACGAACACCTTCTACATGGCGTTATTGGCATACAAATTGGAGTATGACGTTGGCCGCCCGAGTGTCGGAGCTTATAACATGTATTGTGTGTCTTTTTATTCTGTTTGTTTTCGTGTTGTGGGACAGAGCGTGTTTCTGTGAAGATCTTGTTTGATGGTGTTGGCGTATATTTGTGTTAGCTCATGTCTCTAAGCGAGAGTTCGGTTTTAGTTTATTAAGCATTTTGTTCTCTTTGTCCTGAGTTGATCTCCCGGCGATATGCGATCAGGTTATAAAGTATGACTTATTTAAGACAAGTAAATTGCCTTCATTACCATTATGAGACATGTTGTGAAATCAATTTGATTATTTTTCATCGAAACCTACCTTTAATTCATGTTATTGTTTTGGAATGAAAGCTATAACATAATATATATATATATATATATATATACTACATGACAATATCACCATACCATACCGCTCAATTGCTCTTGTGCACGATTCACGCGCATAGTGTCAATGGCATGGGAAACAAAACACATTTGACCAATATTTTGAGGTCAGACATGACATCTCATGAAGGGTTGTTCAAAGAGCTGAGTGCTCATGCTGGAAATATCATCATGCCCGTAAGCTGCTGATTCATCATGCTGGCACATTGACGTTTACTGGTAAGCGTCATCTGCAACCGACAGAAATGATTATCGTCTCCACGGGTTGATATGGAACTACAGCTGAGCAAATAGCCGATTAGGTCACGTCGGAAGTTGACGTAAAGTGTCATGCGGGGGGGAAATATACGTTTATGTTGTCAATATATTTACACACCGTGCCATATACAAATTGCATACACCATGGGATTCCTTTTGTTGCTATTGATTTATGGACGTCGTGTAATATGTGTGTTTAAGTAATATTTGATTGTATTTTGAAATATGATGAGTGGATAACCATTCTAATGTTCAGTAAAAAGTTACAGTTTATTTTTATACTTTAATGTATATATATTTAACTTCATTAGTAGCTTAATATGATTATATGTATCCACATATTACATTATATTAAATATTTAATTTATCATCTCAGAATCTTGCCACGACTTCTTATGCTATATGAATTAAGTATACACTGTATTATGGAATGCCATCATTACACGTTATACCGAAATAGATACTCGATACAACTTTATGAATGAATGTAATAATGTTGCCAAATAAATGTCCTATATTTAGTCAAACATATCTTGTTATAATGTGTACAACAAAACATCCCAGTTCAATGGTGGAAGTTTTTTCCCCAGGAAGATTTCCAGGAAGGGTAATTATATTATCCAGTTGGTGGCGTTATTCAACGTGAGAGTATCTTCTATCGAGTTTCAGTAACTTAATTTTAAACATATATTTAACAGTTAGCATTAGCTATTAACTTGGAGTTTGTATTTACCTTGGAGACCTGCCAAAATGTGTTTGTACATTCGTAACTCCCGGTATCATTTCAATTCGAATCTGTGGCATTAAATAAGTATGAGGAATAGTAGACACAACTTAAAATGTAAATACTTGTAGAAAACTAACTATTCGTCTAATGATGGATATCGTGGTTGTATGAAGTTTACTTAACTATATAGATATTTTTAAGAATTTTGCTTTTCTGAAATAACAAATAATTTTAACGTTTAAAAATTAGTAATTATGTTCGGGGCAGCTGTAGCCGACAGGATCAATACATACTGACCTGGGGGCCTATTCTGGAAACGTTCTTACGAACTTCTTAGCCATAAACAGTATGTAGCCAACCTATTCGAAAAGGTTTCGAGTAGGCCCCCGATCTCCAATTTCGTGATAAATATCTGAAAATGAGTGATATGACGGACATTCCCACATACATTTCTTCAATGCTGAAGATAATACTATAATACTGATCATACTGATAATACTATACCATAGACCTACTGTACGGATTCGTGCCACTAATTAAAAGTAATTGTGCATGTTTGACCATCCGTGCCAACTGCGTATTGTTAGCCGATAGAAGGCATAATGTCATGGTCGTACCATCTCCTAATTAACATTCAAATTGGACGCATATTTGTATCCGTAGTACTTGCTCGGACAATGTATCTGAAGATAAATAATTCAATTTTAATCTCACTCGGTATTTTTATGTGCTGGCTCATCTACAGAAGATTATCTTGGTTAGTTTGGCATAGAATATGAAGTGCATATGCACTCAGAACGGTAGTTGGTGCTGATAATGATAAGGAAAGGGGCGGGAGGGTGGGGCATTGGTGGGGGGTGGGGGTGGAGAGACATGTTCTCTAGAGAAAGGGGGTAAATATACGATGTTCAGAGTATCTTCTTTTAATCATTAAAACAAAGTTATATTAATTATAAAGAGTTCTCAACTTTTACTACAGACGCAGAAATTCTGCGGCATGTTTCAAATACAATTTCCTCAAGACTAACCATGCATTAATTACCATATGCCTATATGTTTGCATGCCTAGTTATCCCAGAATCTTTAAGAAATGGCAATTAACATCATTCTATTAGGCCCATAGTGAGACGTGAAGCTAGAGTAATGTATCTGCTCATGTATCCCGCTTCTACTTCAGTGCTCTTGTAGGAATACATTGCAGTGAAACCACTGACAAAGTTTATCTAATGTGTTATCGGAATCTATATGACGTTCAACAAGACAAACAACTATATTGTTTTCACACGCTTCATGCATCGTTGGTACTTTTATTGCTTGCGCGTCAAGTACATCCCGACGGTTCATGGATCGAAAATTGAGTTTTAGATTCTGAATACATTTCTGTATTCCATTAACAAACGCATATTGTATGTTGTTATTGCGCTATACAAATATTCACTAGTAGTAGTAGGAGTAGGATGAGGAGGAGGAGGAGGGAGATGAAGAGGAGGAGGAGAAGGAGGAGGAGGAGCAGGAGTAGGAGTAGTAGGAGCAACAGCAGCAGCAGCAGCAGCAGCAGCAGCAGTAGTATCCCCACTTTTGAATGATTTTGCCACTAACACCATCATGGTAGAAGTAGATCATGTCTGGATAGATTAAACTACCTTCGGAGAATGCCATCCTGGATCAAGGTATGGTTTCATGGCGTTCTCTTGTCAACTCAGACAATAGTGCTCTCGTAAGTACACGATCCCCCATGGATAAGAGATCGCTACGACAGCGCAATGGGCTCAGAGTAGATAAGAGATATCTTCGTGAAACGATACCCTGATCCACTACATTCTGCAATCTCCTTTCGGTCATTCTTCTGTCGGTAACCATCCTCTCGGTCATCCTCATCTCGGTGCCCGCTGTATTACTTGGACTTCGCAGACAGGCTAAGTGATGAACCCAAGATTAATTAACGATCTAAAGCCATGACAACGTCACACGTGACAAAGGATTGCTTGTCCAATGTACATCACCAAATTTAAACACTGTAGTGACACTTTCAAAGAAAACACAATACTACTAAGCTTGACTACCCATTAGCCTGGGGTACAAATATAAGTGATGTTGATGATACAGTGACAGCTACCGTTCATTTTAATTTGGATAATGTCGTGAAATGGGTTCTGCATCGATTCGTTCGATTCATGCGATATCCCATTGAATTGTCCGTCCTGTACCCAGACGGGAGCAAACGTGTAACGGAAATTAAACAGCAGTAGTAGATAGCCAGGCATTCTATGGAATACTGTCTGGGCCACTGTGGTACGATGGCGACAAATTCACGCTCTCTGACAATCCAGTCCATCCCTATTGACAATCCGTCGGTACTTACGAATGTCCCTAAGTAGATGCTGCGAAAATGACTCAAGCTGAACCTTATTCATGGGGTTTAATTGAGTTAAGAAGCGTCGTCTGACGTTGACATGTAATACACACTGAAGCATCATCGCGGGTAATCCTTCGTGATACGTTGACGCAATATCTATCACGTTAAAAAGGTCATGCGTACTGTCTACAACACTTCTACAGAAGCAAGCACTGGTGCAGCTGGAGGCAAATGATACACCGACCCTTAAAGAAAACTCCCCTAGATCAAACTCTTCTCACAATCCAATTTTTCCATGTTAGAAAACGGAACCACCTCAGAAAGGTTTAGCACCATCCAATTTATCCAGGTTATTTTTATTTAATGGAACAATAGTACTGTTTTTATGTTATGTGTTCCAAATATCGGATCGAAAACGTGTGTGTAAATGTGCACTAGAATACAATTCGATACAGCTATGAAATGCATACGGCACAATTATAGGGTAGCTCGAGATTCATATATCCTTCATTGCTGACCATAAGATATGTTTTATGTGGGTATGGTCAGAGAGAAGCTTGTTTCTTCTGACCATATCCAAATAACGAGTCTATTATAGTTAGCAGGGACGCCAGAGGAACCTTGAGCTAAAGTAGAGGATGTCCACGAGGTATTGACGTTCCCTTTTCAAACAGGATAGTGTAGCGGCCATGAATTGTCAGGAAGCACATGTTACGTTGGTGCTAATGCCACCAGTACCAGGCGCACCCAACACAGGCACGAACGTCCGTATTTACGAGCCCATGAACTTATACTCGTACATAATCAAACGCCTGATTTGCGACAAGGGAATTCCATACCATTCATCTCTAAGTGTTCCAGCCAATTCGTCCAGATTCTGGCGTGATTTGTCTCTCTATTTCGTCCAGGTCGATGCCACATTTTCTTCACATACATATTCTACTGGGTTTCAACTTGGAATGGTTATAATGAGTGCGGTTGCACTTGTTGTTCTTTGATATTGTTTAAATTCCTACGATTTCCCACCGGCATCGACTATTATTGTATAGAATTCATTACCGCTGGAGTATTCAGCAGTCCCTATATCTTTACATAGAATGAGTGAATGAATTAAATTGTTTGTTTATTACAGTGTCATGCATGTAGATACGAATAAATTTGCATCTATATGTAAAACATATGTAAAATGGACATGAGGCTGAAAAGATACCAATACTAACATATACATACAAAGTAATAGAACGTCTTTTACATTTAATTGTTTTGCTGATAATATCATGTCCCTGTTGACCCCCGTGGACCGGTTGATCGGAGCCCGGTTAAGCATTTTAACAGGCCATTAATTTAGCTGCATCCCTAGTACAAGCTTAACGGCACGTTAAGATAACTGTGCTTCGAACAACCGGCCCCTATACTATTGCTCGACCATCAAGACAAACAATAAACAGGAAGTGGTCATTAGCGGACAAAATGAACTCTTCTAAACGTCCTGGGAATTCCAAAGAGGTCTGACATTACACGACTGTAGTCATTTAATCGTGTTTGGTCACCTCAATTGGTCACCTTGATTGTAATCATTCTACGTGTAGATGTCTCTTTCGTATGATGGTACTTGTGGAGACTAGTTATGTTTCCTGCTGTAGGTCTTTCGTCTTCCCAAAGGACCTATTGACCCTTGGGTATGTGCATATTGTTACCACTGACGTGGGTTGTATGTTTAGGTATACGTTTTTTCTCTACAGCGTGGTCTGCATCGTCTTCGAAACGCCAGTCATTATGACATAGATACTTAGGTTAAGTGTAGTCATAATGGCCTGCGATCCGAGGATGGACCTAAATTGAAATCAACTCATTTGTATTCAGACAGTGTACACCCTTCAATTTATGGAATTTATTTGAAGTTTAATTACTCTATATACAGTATATCAATATTAACTGCTACACATATTAAGTCAGTATAATACGTACGTTATACATTTTCCCATGCAAATTGATTATTGTGTTTCTAATTGATATTCAAATATATGTAGAATTACATTTATTGACATGTGTACCTTTAGTATTGATCATTAACTTACATATTGATCATTAACATGATACTTTATTACATTTTATATCAATTACCGATTGTCAATCTTTATTTACCTATGGTGAATACATGTCACTCGCATTATGTGATGTAGAACAACATATAAGTAAATACACGGTAAGGTAAATGCCATTTTAATTCATACTTTACTGATTGAAAACAGTTTTTAAATTACATCAAAGTTGGTGATCAACGAATTGAATATCATTAGACGGAAGCTACGCTTAGGTTAGGTTAGACTGGGCCGGAGTCGAAAACCATTACTACTTTCGCTACCTCGCGTGATCAAAATCTACGTCGTGATTGGATGAAATCGGAACTAGGTAACGATGGCGTTGCTTCTTTATTCCCCTTAAACAAAAACATTGTTTTATTGTTTGAGTTTAGGTCATTTTAGGTAATTGATTTTCTTGGTTTGGTTGCAAAAGGATTAATTTCGACATTCCATTGCAATTATTTCCATCGACGATGTCTAAAGAAACGGTCATCCACAAGGACTTGATATTTACAAGGCCATCGTTAAACGAATTGTAAAAGAAAATGTTGATTATTTGTCCTTTAATTAATGTTTGGTTTATTTTAAGAATCGTGATATAATGCTCGAAGTTGGTTGGTTTGGTTGCCCTTAAAAAATCGTATTTTAGAAAGTCAATGCGTTGCCGCTTCTTTGACATTTTCATTAAACGAGAAGAATGTATCGTAATATTCCATTACAAACGAAGCTTTACGGAGATTTGTATACATACGTGATAGGCCCTACGTGATGGTCCCTACATGATAGGACATATGTCTTTGGCGGAAGAAAACACGCATTAAACGTAGATATGGCTAGGATAATAAAATCTACAATAGAAAAGCTACAATAGAAACGACATGTTATTACCTTGTGTATGTAGGAAAACTATGTCAGCAGCTACTAGATGTTCAATGGAAAAACGGATACACTGTCCAGCAATCTATTTTCTATACGTTTCTATTAACAAACATCTTTGATCGGTCATGATCAGTACAAGCCGGTGTTGGCAGGTTTACTGCAACATTCAGCGCTACGGATGTTGCGGATTTTCTCTTGTCTTAAAGTGTAACAATCTTGAAAACAGCTATAAACCTCCAATTTAAATTTATTTTATGAAAATTACATGTCTATAATCCAGGCATATTACAGGCATGAATATATATGCATGTGGAGAGATATTGAATATGCATGTTATCATTCAGGCTTTGAAATATCAATTCGCTTGCAAGCACCTGCATTTAAAAAAGATTATTTCCATTTATCCTGACGTTTGGCTTTATATTTGTTAATGAATACTGTCATAATGGTCATGTTATTTTCTCTACATTACATCATCCTTGAAAATCAGGGATATTATAATTCTCTTACAAATACTATACGATTGAATCAGGTGTCCGTATATGCTGTATATATGTTCGCATTGATTTAATAAAATGTGAGTGTGGTTGGGGTGGATAAGATGACTATCTGGATTATCTATATAAGATTGAGCCAATGTATATTTTTTTGTTGGCTCTATTTCTGTACAATCTTAAGGTAATTAGTGTCAGAAGAGATTAGTTACTTTCTGTAACTGAAGAATCTTGTCATGTCTGAACTGAAAACCAAGAATACATGTAGAATTTGACATAAATATGTTATGCAATTTGTAGCCTACTTTGGCAAATTTATTTTAAGGAAGATTAACATATCTGATTACAGGAATAGTTTTACATGTTAACAATTTTTACATTGATATATATGTATGTATGTATGTGTGTGTGTGCGTGTGTGTGCGTGTGCGTGTGTGTGTGTGTGTGTGTGTCGATAACAGTGTATAGAAGTACAGTACTTGTGAGTTTATTGGAAAACGATACAGATCCGTTTGTTGACATACAGTAATGATTACGTGACGCAGCTAGAAAGACATATTTTAATTGTTTATAGCTACGCCAGTCGTAACGATCGGAATCATTATAAATATGCATCTAAGAAAATAATATATTAATAAAATGGCAAATACCTGCCAGCACTTATTGACCTAACTCTTGAATAGTTATGTTTGCTATTCTGTCTGTCATGTTGTGGATATCTAGATATTTTTGTGATCATGAGTATCAGTTGAATAGTAATATCATAGTAGGAATCCGATTCCAATACAGGGTACATATTATTTATGTATCACCTTTAGTAATACGAAAATATACCCTACAATCTAAAACATATTTCGCATGACCCTCATTTTCTAGTCTATATAAGCCAACGTCATAGGTATCGGATATCCCATTCTTCGTAGTAATAATATCATGGATTGTTTTGGTAACATGGGAATTAGTGCAGGTCATACGTTGTTAGATAATATAATTACCCGCAATTTGATTCACGAAAGTGTAGTGCAATGTACTTGTAGACCTTCAAGCTCAGTATTGCTATTGTTGTGTTAACACAATGTTATGTATACTAGTACTCGTGATTGTATACGTACGTGTATTATTGATTGTTGTCGGGAGTTAATTGTTGGAATATGTATATTTATTGACTTTAGGGCATGCATTTTGTTCAAAAACATTCACTAGACGTAGTATTTCAAATGGTATATACAATGACAATGCTTCATGGAAAGTGATTAGAGATCTATGTAATATAAATATTAGTTTACAAAACCGTAAATACGCACTGACAACTAAAGTACTTCAGATAGTTATGTATTATTTTGAGATTTTAATTAATGTTGATTAATAACGAAAATGTCCAATGTTTGACGTTAAATTTTGAAAATGTGATATTCTTGAAATTCAAACAAATCTAGGTTTCCATATAGCGGTGGACTACTTTCGTCTGGCATGCGTGTTTATAATTTTAATTAAGAAAACTGTCAGATATTCCGCAGCGTTACATAACCCACATCACCTAAAAATCGTTTTTTAAGGCATTACCCATAGGCTATCGTTTTTTAATGCATTACCCACAGGCTATCGTTTTTTAATGCATTACCCATAGGCTATACGCAGGAAGTTACGATAATGGCAGTTACCTGACATATAGTGGTAATATGAACCCAATTGTGGATACCATATAAATACATCACAATCCGTGGGTAATGCATGTTTCACAAGGCTTCTCTGCGCGCCGAGAATTTTCTGAAACCATTGGTGCCACAATTATTTGCCGGTATGATATACTCAACAAAATAAATTAGGGACCGACAGATATGTTATGACGAAGCTTTATACCATTTGTTGGACCTCTGCTTAAGGAGCCTGATGTCCTTATTTTCTAAATCTGCAAGTTCTTGAAGAGTGTATGTGGCTTTTAGAAGTTTGGATCTTTTTCGTTGTTAAAATTATATAAAGCTATGTATCAAAAATGGGCTACTGGACCTTAATGACATTTGTTTTGTACATGATGACAATTTAGGACAAGCCTAAAAACATGTGTGTTGCATTTGTGTGTTTCCTTACAATTTTAAATGTAGTATACATGTCATCCTGCTTTAGAATGGAATCCCGACTCAACGCATCTCAGAAGGAGCCGCACTATGTAGTGTATGATGGCGTCTATTAGGCACTAAACGGTTCCATTAACACCTGACAATCATCTGATGTTGATTAACAGGCTCTGTTGTAGGTCTCCACTCGTACCGTTAGAATCACTGGCTGTAGAATGTGTTGTCTGGCATTAGTCTTAAAAGGTTGCATTCTTACTTGATAAATGATTCAGCTGATAGGTCAACAGTGGCAATACGTATCCTCAACGCTATATAGTGCACACACGTGCGCGCGCGAACACACACATACACACACACACACACACACACACACACACGTAGCCTATAACTGGTCACAATAGAGAGAGGTTTCGCAAACGTACCGTTACGGTTACCATTACCTTTAGGCTATGTGGGAAACCGTGTAGAAATACCTTCAAATATTTTAATTAGTTAACAGTAATTGCCTTACGTTTAGCAGGCTAAATATTCGCCAGAAACAGGAAACTACACGTCGGGCGAGTCTCTGACGTCACATACTAAGTACAAGCTGCTGACCTAACCGTATCCGTAACCGTAGTTACCTAACCGTATCCGTAACCTTTCTTATATCTGACGGTAAACGTGTAGCCGATGTATATTCAAATAACCCGGGATACCTAATACATAGTCTAGAAATCAGTGGCGCCCCTACAACCCTTCCCATTGCGCATTGCACAATGCGCATACGTATTCATCAGTTGAATATTTAATGAAGATCGTTAATGTCGTATTCACTGTGGTCTGATTATTCATGCATAGCAGCATAGTCTTTGCCATTTTTGTTTGCCAATCCTAGGATTAATTCTACCATGGAAATTGTTATTTGCAGTGAACAGTTTGCTTTCCGTTGCCTATTATTTTGGATTGGATTTAATACAAAGCAATCTATAGATACATGCTGTGAAATGTACATACATGTGTAAGTCCGTGACAAGCGAAGTGATTCACATAGCATTAGCTCTTTGTGAAAGTGATGAAGCAGCTAAGTGTTATTGACAACCTTCTGAACAACGTTGGCCTGCTTCTGGGTCCAACTTTGATGGGGGTTTTAGTGTAGCTTTGTAGGTTAGAGAATGTGTGTGTGATAG
>JAUTBV010068205.1:0-5000 GCA_032361325.1 Lepetodrilus fucensis
TGTACCATATCACAGAAAGTGGTTATCTTTTATAAAAATAAAATTAGGGTTATCCTTGGGTTGTGTAATGGCGTCTCAGTATTTCTGATTGGAAGGTAAGTCTAGAAATATGAAGAGATACGCTCTGGAAACAGCTGTAAGCACTTATTTATTTACGAATAAATCCATGGGCAAATTAGATGGCGACTGGTACTGCAGACATACTTAATATCTGAACGCAAATTATTATAATAATGCCACCTCTTTGCACCCTGTGTTAATTGTAACGTGAAATGTACTCAGTTACACACATGCGCGCGCACGCGCACGCAATCTCTCTCTCTCTTCACACACACACACACACACACACACACACACACACACACACGCACCACACACACACACACGAACACACAAACACACACACACACACACCACACACACACACAAACACACACACACGCACACACACACACACACACACACACATAGTAAAATATAATTAGTCGTCACTTGACACGGCACTTATTCCAAAGTGACTGAATTGAACTGAACTATATTCACTCTGGGGCTATGAGTTTACAACAGCATGGGAGGTTTACAGGAGGAGTCATGACATAACTATAACTATACAATGAAGGCATTATTACAGTTTGAATGTATCGTTAATAATTCTACAGAAGGCGGGCACATTTCTTAGTAGACTGGCTTTCTTAGTGTTGAACAATTAGCGAAATTTAAGAATATTTGGACGATTATAATAGTACTTTTAGATTAGTTTGTATCTATTTTCGTTAAAGGATGGACATTTTAAAATACAATGAAATTCATCACATATATCGTACACATTACACAATCTACACATTATTTTACGGTGAGGGATATTTTTGCCATCGTCCGGTCTCTATAGATAAGAAATGGTTGACAGTACCGGTACTGCTATAAACTAACAAGTCGTGATATACTAGTAAGTAAAACAATATCGAAAGCGGCTAACCCCAATTATAAAACCATAACAAAAAACCCACCTAAATTTATCAGGCCAACGACACGACACTTACGTACTGAAGATGTATGCACCAGTGTGATGGGCAGAACTATAAAATTCAGCCGTCACTTGTTCACAAGTAATACTATTTCGGTTGCAATTACAACCCACTTCAACCAACGGTCGCGACCACTAATTGTCCGAATTCTGACCAAATGAAAGTCCGTCATAAATATGACAGTTTTATGGTTTGAGTTGCCGTATGTAGTAAGGACACTTCACATTCATGGACCATGTTCTCGAAACTATCGTATTGGTAACGCCTTGGTGGAGAACATTTTGATGATTCAGAAATCGGTAAATGATGTCGTTACGCAACCTACAGTATAGTTTCAGGAACATGAGCTTTCCTGTACGAAATGGCGTAACTTTAATAAGGTAACCTTAATAAGGTAACCATACTATGATTTTAAGTCTATACTAATTCGCAAAACTAATTTCACTAGACAAATACATTTGTTGTTGTTGTTGTTGTTGTTGTTGTTGTTGTTGTTGTTGTTGTTGTTCTTCTTCTTCCTCTTCTTCTTCTTCATCATCATCATCATCTTCTTTTTTCTTCTTTTTCTTCTTCTTCTTCTTCTTCATCTTCTTCTTCTTCTTCTTCTTCTTCTTCGTCTTCTTCTTCTTCTTCTTCTTCTTCTTCTTCTTCTTCTTCTTCGTCTTCTTCTTCTTCTTCTTCGTCTTCTTCTTCTTCAAGAACACACTCCTAAAAGTGCCCCATTATCAATTTAACTAAAAATCCAATGCATTATAATATTTTCGAATTCGTATAGATATCGTGTATTACAACCTTCAAACGTGCATATAACAAGGACAACCAACAATAGTTGGATTGTAAATATACCTACCTAGACGTCTGCATGTATACACTTTTTTATTGTGTATATTATTAGATAACTGTCTGATAGCATTATCTGTCTGTCATTGTCTGGGGCTATTTTCCCCATACGTACATTTGCTATATACATTTCTAACCGCAAAATGTCATGGCGGACGAACTCGGCGTAAAACGAAACGTCGGATTGATTCTGCATGGCGCTAACATATGAAAGCTCATTTCACATTTGCATTAGAATATACAAACATATATTTTATATACAGTCTGAGGACGCAATGATAGAAACCACGTGTTACATTGTCTGTCGTCTTGTCTGGAAGCAACCTTGCGAACGAAGACCTTCGACGTATAACTGGTTCAGCCCTCGTAGACGAATCTCCATCGTCTCGGGATATGATCTTTTATAAACATATTATATTCCTATTTTTATATTTAGGATTGAACATTTCTTACTCATTTATAAAAAAGGAATATTGGAATACATTCAATAAAACGAAATAAGACGCAATGACATGTCTTTGAGAATGGAAGCAATTAATTGTTCTAGTGAAGATATTGGCATTATATTTTTCTTAAAATATGATAAAAAACACTTATAATATCAAGACATTTCAATCATCTTTAGCGATCAATATGCATGCTCATGCATGCTCAAGGTACCATCCTCCAGGTACCATCCTCCACACTTTACAGCCTCATTATATTACTATTTTTTATTTAATTAAATTTTTAATCACAAGGAGATTATCAAAAAAAAGAAAGAAATCCAAAACATAATTTAAAAATAATAAAAAATAAAAAACATAAAATGAAGAAAATTAAAATCCAACATTTATTTATTCTTATGGTATTCCAACATGGATTACTATTTTACCGGAGGGACTGCATGGTGGTTATATAGCGCAAACAACCACTGCGGTGTACATAATATAATACCTTGTACAGAGGTTCACTGTGCTGTGCTATAACACGTTCCCTCCCGCCCCTTGTAGCAAGGATCTATTAGTACGCTGTCAGCAAACGGGAACCGTCGACTCAGCGAACTGGCTGAACGAGCTCGGTTCTACGGACCACGATGTATAGTTCCCGGAAGATATACGAGCTAACCTTCCTCCGTGACGTCATCGCTTCTTTCAGCGGAATGCTTTCTGAATATGGGACAATAATTCCGGTTTAAAAAATAAAATCGGATCTATAAATCCAACCTTTAAAGGCAGACGGAAAAAAGAAGGACTGAAGAAGTCCTTATGTGGAGAGCAGAGTTTTCAAAAGACAGGTACCTGGGCCTTTAAAACGACAGGTATCTGCTACTTTAAGAGACGGTAGGACACGCTACTTCTATGTCGACCAAGAGAAGTCGCAGGTTGGTACCATGCTATTCCGAGTTGCTATGTTCCTGTATGCTTCATACTTCTGTGGGATGCATACATGTCAAGGTATTCCAAACGACGACTACCTTCAAAGCCGGACAGGTAAGTCTATGTTTTATTATTAAACCAATCAATGAATTTATTCCACAAAAACCTCTCAAAGTGGGTACAATCATGGATACAGAGTAGGGCCTATAATGTACATATTTATACATTGAATGCATATACAATAATTCATAATAACACTATGTTCTCTAGGGGTCTTTCTCACTTTGCAGGACGCTATTGTTCTAATATAGTAATCGTCTGAAATGCGCTAATCCCCAATACAATAATGTTTTCCTACCAATATTGGTTCATGAAGGTTGATTGGAGAATGGTGTTCCCCACATGGCTGGGCAGTATTTATATCAATCCCTCTATTGAATTGTTACTGAGTCAGTAATGGCATGCAATTAAATTATGGATACTTTGATCATTAATTTGTTTCATAATAAATCAATATTGGTGTGGCAATGTTATGTATATGAAGACATCTAGTACTGCATTTGAGATGAACAATTTGTTAGGATTTGTTGTAAAACATTTCATCCTAGATGACAAAGATATATTATTATTATTATTATTATTATTATTATTATTATTACAATATTAATTATTTAACATACACTACAGGTAATGATATTATTAATTAATAAATAAAATGACAAGAACAAACAAATTAAAAATTTAAGAAATTAATTGCATTGAGCAAGAAGTTCACATCTAACGAGTCAAATTTACTTCTACAATTGGTTACGTGTAGGAATATACATGTCTTGAAATATTCCATTCAGAATCTAAAAAAAGGCGAAGTTTAGTTTTACATATATCTTATAGTATGATATCGATACCTTTTTCTCTCACCATCAAAAGAGTTCACGTACTTACCATGACTTATATAATAGTATGTGATAATTATGTTCAATCAGGGCTGTATAGGAACACAGATAAAGCCCATTGGTGGATAACTGTCCGTAACGAAAGCTTTCCTCGTAGGTGAATGTCCATCTAGACGTTGACATACTTAACAAACCTAATTCCGCTTTGATGTAACTCGAGTCGAATTCCTAAGACCTAATTAGTAACTAAACGCCGTTTAACTCAATAACCTTGCAATTCTGTATCTCTCTATCAGCCTCCCTATTGGGTCAACTCAACCATTATGAAATGGTCATCCCCGTGCTTGTTGACAAAAAGGGCAAGTTTCTCAGTTACGACGTTCGGCAGCAACACGTGTTGTCAAGGCGACGACGTGACGCTACTTCCGGCGGAAGAAGAAGACGTCGGAATCGACGTCCTAGAAGACTTTATCTTCAACGATTCCCAGTGGCGGACGAAGGGAGAGTGTTTTACAAGCTATCCGTATACGGAAAAGACTTTTATTTCAATTTGACTTTGAATAAGAAGTTTATTTCCAAGGATTTTGTGAGTGAAATATGGGGGACCAATAGCATTGACCGGAAGTCCAAGGACGTCCATGATTGTTACTACACCGGATATAGCAGTTGGCCGTACAAGTCACGTGCAGCTATCAGTAACTGCGTTGGACTGGTAAGTTTTAAGAAATAGTCTACGGTAGGCATATGTGAAAGCTGAGATTGTCCATATTTGACTTTGAAACATCTGATTCATTGTCTTTTGGCTAGTATCGTAATATCCTCGAAACCCCGGCAATTATGACTACACTTAACATCCGTCAAATATAATAGCCGGGTTTCGAGGA
>JAUTBV010068205.1:7500-13269 GCA_032361325.1 Lepetodrilus fucensis
CTCTACCCTATACAAATTATGTACACTATTTACACTGTGTATGCCTTTAATACACTAACACGTGATGCCTAATTAAAATAAGAATAGTCATATCTGTTTGCTGAACTATTTATCTATGCCACCAATTATTTCTTCCATCAGTATATGTCGGACAAACTGCATTAAAGTAACCTCTCCCAATTTTATTTCTTACCCAGACCCAGAAATTTGTCTTCGGCGATTCAGTTATACTGTATGTTGATATTCTGGTAAATGTATAATAATCTTGACGGTAATTCATCAATTTTCGTGTTATATTTGAGACTTCAAATGGCTGCTACTGCATGACCTGTGAACTACTACAGGTCAACATATCCATACACAATTATCATACTAATTAATATTGATATGCTCCTTTTACGACTACGAATAGTGTATCTCAAACCTCAAACCGCACCTACAGCAAATTCGAACACCTTGTGCATAGTGTTTATTTCACAGGTGCTTCATTTACATCTTAATACGACCTGTTACTTGAGAGATGAGTCGCCAGAAACCGCCAATGTAAACTGTTCGTTCCGCGACTGGAAACCTCCATTAACTCGTGTGTGGTGCTATGGCGCTTGTATGTTTATGGGTTTATAATAGAACCAGTCTGGGGGTTCCGTCTAGTTGTAATTGTTTCCCTGCCGCGCAGTCCCTTAAGATCTCGAGTTTACTGTAGGTACTAACCCTTAGGCTAACTGTCTACTGAATAAACTTCCTCTTCTCTGCTCAAATACTACCTCCTTGATCAGTTGGACGAGATTTGCTCTTAAATCGTATACTTGCTTCCCGGTCAATATCCGAGAGAAGTGGGCCTTTAAAAAACCTCAATAAATTAGGAGCATGTTGGGGGTGATTGTCGTTTACCTACCTTACTTCCGGTGTTCCATTTGCAAGTCATGATTCAAATTCCTTGGACAAGAAAATTATGACTGCTGATGGCAAAATAGCGTATGTTTTTCATTGAAATGAAATTGTATTTAAAAACGAAAGTTGCATGAAAACCGTTTCTTCTTGTTTTCTTCTTTAACAATTTAAATACTGGAAAGATTGAGAGAAAATAATGTTTGATTTTATTGCCGATTTAGTTAGTAACAACACAGTTGCTGTCCTCTAAACGAAGGCCCAATGCTTATTTGAAAACATAAATAAAACCGTAGCGGATGAAAGAGCAGTGACTAAGCGTGAGTTACGAGGATGGATATCATAGCATATGTATTAGCTTTTCCGGATGTTTGTCTTCCAGTATGGCTTCTTTTCCACAACCGACGACGATTACTTCGTTGAACCACTGTGGAACCACACAAACCGTCTGGGAGTGGAAGGGTACCCACACATCGTCTACACTCGCTCCGCACTCAAGATCAGAGACGATGATTCGCATTGTGGTGTTTCTGGTAATATATGTTTGATGATTTTGAAGCAAGATGTATTTCTGTACCGGAAGTAGTGATACAATTGACCAATAATTAACATACATGTACCAAGCAAAATTTGGAAACTATAATTTAAAATTAAATATTGGTTTATTTCCGCTCTCAGGCATTAATAGTTAGCTGTATAATGTCTGTACCGGAAGTAGTAACACAATGCATTAACCAATACGATAACAAAAAAGGTTTAGAACCCAACTAATTTAAAATTAAATCTTTGGTCGTTTCCGCTTTCCAAACAACTAAGATTCAGATTGCTCTAGAAGCTTACCTACCCATAAACGTTATAATAGATCTCCGTTATGATGTAGCATGACGGGATTCCAAAATGATAACACGTAAAGACATTCATTGTATAGAAAAAGAAAGGGTTACTTCCGGTTTCCAGATATACAAGACAAGAAGAGGAAATGGCTCTTGCACAAGTCTCCGAGGATATTTAACGAAGTGGTCAAATATAAGAAATATGCGAAACATTGGAAATATATGAAGAAAGACAAATATCGGAAAGGACGCCACAAGCGGTCAGTGAGCAAGGACAGAGATGTGGAGACGCTGGTGGTGGTGGACAAACGTATGGTCACCTACCACGGACTTCACGAGATAGAGCGATACGTGCTGACCATCATGAACATTGTAAGTACCTAGTACCTTGCATTCAACAATATATATTAATAGATATATCGGATCAATCGCTGTTTAATTTGTGTTGAGATATGCAATGATTCATTCCTTAATGCGAAAGTCAATTTTATTGAAGTTATCATTGAGACATAGCACTGCAACTCGTTCGTCTTATTCGTTTTCCCTTTTCCCCCGTTCATCTTCTTCCTTTTTTTCTCTCTTCTTGTTCTTGTTCTTCTCCTTGTTCTTGTTGTTGTTCTTCTTCCTCCTATATACTACTACTACTACTACTACTACTACTACTACTACTACTACTACTACTACTACTACTACTACTACTACTACTACTATTAAGAATGATAATAATAATGCATTAATTATAATCATTTCATATTCATATTCATCAAATTCAAACACGAATTTATCTCAATAAATGTTCATCACCATTAGCCGAGCCTATGATAGTGTATCTGACCATATAATAGGCATTATAGACTATGTGGTTTCGTTTCTTGAGGTCAGGTTGCCAAACTCTTCCATGATCCAAGCATAGGGAACAAAGTGAACATCATCATCACCAGACTCGTCAAACTGTCCGAGGATCAGGTAGGCTTCCTATGCAGTTTCACAGATGTATTAGTATCCTCTAAGTACAGCTGCAGTGTGCTATTTCATACGCTACGAATAATAATATATCGGGTCTGTCCATCGAGGACTAGTGTCAGTCCATGTGATTGTTGATTGCAAACGTCATGAATTTGAAGACCAAGCATGAAGTATCATTGAAACCTAGCCAATGGCTGCTATTGCATACGCAGTAGCGTATGTTTAAGGTCTGGACCTGTATTTTAGAGGATGAAGGTAGATGCTGTAGATACCACAGGGATGGATATAATAACCAGTCCTTGTTTACATTAAGTAAGCACGGAGTTCAATGAATGTGCATACGAATAATTCAAATAAGAAAGTCCGTATGCAGGATCCGTTCAAACGGAATGATTTTCTATGAAACGGGCTCCAGAACACTTAGGACATGCCGTAATATTCAGGGTATCGTTTCTCGAAGCTCTCGTATCTACTACGAGACCATAAGGACTCTCGTAGTGATCTCTAATACATGGGAATCATGCACTTACGATAACGCTATGGTCTCATTCTGGATATGAGAGCTTCGAGAAACGATACCCAGAATCCTTGCAGGGTTATGAGAGTCGTAACTCCTATTCGCGAACAATTAACATTTGAGACCTATCATAATGAATACTACTATACTAATATTAAACGGGAAATGGCTAATAATTTGTGATAGGTGCACAGTCTAATGCACTATCTGTGAAACCAGTAACTGGTAATGATAATAAACAGGGGAATCTTTCCATAGTTGAAGTTCCTTTATTGACATCCGGTTGTAACTTTTCTGACATGTGGTTGTAAATGTCTGACTTCCGGTTGTAAATGTCTGCTTCCTAGCAAGGTTTGCAGATCAACCACCACGCTGACAAGTCTCTGGACAGTTTCTGTAAATGGCAGAGAGAGATAAACGTCAACATGAACTACTCTGACGGCTCCGGCATCGCTCACCACGACAACGCTGTGCTCATTACAAGGTAGGTGATGATGATGATGATGCAGAGATGATTTGGATGATAATGGTTATGATTGTTCATGATAATGGTGATGATTGTTGATGATGTTAATATTACTATTTCGACCATTATGAACTTTTTAATTTTTTTTTTTCAGATTCGATATTTGCACCTACAAGAACAAGCCGTGTGGAACCTTAGGTAAGCTGACTTAACGTTTATTACCTCAACGGCTCTTACTGTCACTCCCATTGTCTCGTATACTTCCCATACTAGATGTATTATAAGGTGGGATTCATCAACTCGACTGTACTGATGCCGTATGACTTCTATGTCAGGTCTTGCACCAGTAGCAGGAATGTGTGAAGACGAGCGGAGCTGCAGTATTAACGAGGACATCGGCCTGGCATCAGCCTTCACCATTGCCCATGAGATAGGACATAAGTGAGTAGCTTCCAGATGCCTGTGTCTTGTTATATTCTACGGTGCATTTGATTGATCTATGGATATGGAGATCCTAGTATGAGACAGATCCTATCTGTCCATTGCTTTGTGTAAAAATAATCCGCCATTGATTCGTGCGTTGTATATAATTTGTGTGTTTTCTCTCTTTCTTCCTCTCAGATTGCATCTTACCACATATCTGTCTCTCTCAATCTGTCTGGCTGTCTTTCATCTTATTCTTCTTCTTTCTTCGTCTTCTCTATCTATATGTCAGTCTGTCTATCTCTCTCTTCCACTCTCTCTCCCTCCCTCCCTCTCCCTCTCTCTCCCTACCTCCTCTCTCCCTCCGCTCTCAAGATCCATCTCTCTACCACTTTCTCCCTTTCGAATCATCCTTCTGATGGTCGACTGGAGTCTTCACCGAGGGTACCAATGAATAAACGTTATTTCTATTGCTTTTCTCTGAGCAATGTTCTAGTGTAGTCTCTTACACTTGTACATTCCAGTTTCGGAATGCACCACGACGGGGCCGGAAATCCTTGCGGAACACCGGAACACGAACCAGCGCGCATCATGGCCGCGCAGCTGACCAAAGACACCGTACCCTTCTTATGGTCAAGCTGCAGTCGAGAATATATTACCAGCTTCTTGGAGTAAGAACTTCTATTCTGATTGGAAAGTTCAAAGTTATGACAGCATAAATGCTATGAATTAAATCGTAATATAATCATAATACATTACAATGGCATCCATCACCGTTTTACATCCCATGCTGCTAGTTGGCATTCCACGTTTAAGTTTCTATACCATATTAATTATTATACCCCATTGTAATTTCTTTACCATAGTGTAAATATTATACCCCATTGTAATTTCTATACCATATTGTAATTATTATACCATATTGTAATTTCTATACCACATTGTAATTTCAAATCGTCGTGATATCAGTGAAATAATCCCACAGCGACATTAAAGCGAATTGGCCACTGTATTTTCTGTGGTAGACAAGTACACCAACATGGATAGCGATTGGCATCACTACGCTATTCCTTCATTGATTTCAACATATTTTATTGTCACAAATTCAATTAAGATTAGACAAAATCGAAAACTTATCTAAGTCTCTTCTTAGAACAATGTGTTCATCTTCATTCTTAGTTCGGGACAAGCTCGATGTCTGGAAAACAAACCAGCGAAAATGGAGTTCATGTTTCCACGACAACTGCCAGGGGAGACAATTGGATATCACAGACAGTGCAAGCTCCAGTTTGGTCCTCACTCTCATGCTTGCAAACTGAGGGTGGGTAGCACGTCTTAGTAATACCACTCCCCCCCCTCCTACTTCACCCCTCCCCTTTCCCAAATACCTCTGTACGCAGAACAACTCTTCTGAAGTTCATTAACTAGGCTACCGATGACGGATGCTAGCCCTGTCATTCAAGAAAGAGCCGTCACCACATGATAGCGCAGTTGTGGATCGTCGGATTTAGGAACCAACGAATTCTAACCTATACATGTCTTACGCAGGATTCGCTGTTGTAGAGCATTTATAGCATTTATCATCATTGGTTCGTCGGTACCAGCGACTGATCTTGGGCTTACTGAAACAGTGCGCTACAGGTGCTGTAGGTTTCCTCTTTCCATAAACTGACACG
>JAUTBV010068316.1:0-19705 GCA_032361325.1 Lepetodrilus fucensis
CGGGCCCCACCCCCCCCCCCCCACCCCCCCCGCTCTACCCCCTCTACCCACCCTTCCTGTGTACACAGTTATGCCTCGGAAGCATTGTGGTGACGCGATGCATGAACGAGTTCCAACTGGAAGCGCCATTCCAGACCTCACCCGAGACAGTTTTCCAGACAAGTAAACCAGATCTACATGCACTGAGAATATCTCCCGTATATCAACTGGGGAATCGAACACAGGACTCCCCTCTGACTTTAACACGATCGTAGTGGTGTTATCAAAGTGATGGTATAATTTAGATAACATGTTTCATTGTCCTATTCCGTGCCTGATGAACTTCCCAGATGGGCGTCTTTGTATGGAAATGTCGTGTTCGAGGATGGAGAAGACATATCTTTCAAGACTTGGCACTGGAAATGCTGTATGCGGTTTTGATGTGATGTGAAGGGGGAGACATTGACCATTTTATAATTCTATGTTTACCAGGTGGTGAATATTAAATAAGCATCATCCTTGACGAATGCAACCTGAAGTCTTTATGTCGTTAATTTGAAGTAGATAATACAATTATAATACATTTATGGTATCCATTATAGCTATATGTGTCTTTAAGATGCCTTCAATATCTATAACATAGAAGAAACATAAATGTCTTCACTAAATAGCAAGATTGGATTTTTTCCCCTCACATATGGTGACAATCCTGTAGTAGGTGTACGGAAAACGGAACTACTTCCTGACCGGAAATGTTTGCCTTGAAGACAGCCCCTGATGCAAATGAGTAATTAGTCGGTACAACATGTTTCAGTAATAGACTCCAGTAGCAAAGGTCGTTTTAATTCACTGCAGTTTCACTGTGTAATCAGCTATTACTTTCATCAGCCCTGTCTGCTTCTAAATCTGTTCACAAAGTTATACCTAAATCGTTGTTATTTTTTATTAGCGTAATGAGCAATCAATGAGTGAAGGTAATTTAACGAAATTACAAATTGATTATTATTATTATTATTATTACTATTTATTATTTTTATTTCTATTATTATTGTCATCATTTATCATTAGTAGTAGTAGTAGTAGTAGTAGCAGTAGTAGTAGCAGTAGTAGCAGTAGTAGTAGTAGTAGTAGTAGTAGTAGTAGTAGTAGTAGTAGCAGTAGTAGTATTTGTATTATTATTTACATTACTATTGTTTGTATTTGTAATACTAGTATTATTGCTATTATTATTATTTCGTAATATACAGCAATTTTATAGTATGCCACATAAATTGAGTTGTTCCTCACCATTCCCATGGTTATAGTTGTTGCCCATCTCACCGCCGCCACCTCCACCACCACCACCACCTCCCCCACCGCCACCGGGGGTCATGTGATGTAGTTTATCGTAGTACTGTGGGCTCTGTACCGTCTGAAATACAACGTAATAAATAATAATAATAATATAATAACAGTAAAAATAATAACAACAGTACAACATAATAACAACATTAACAATAACAACAGAGAATGTGTCATACGCCCATCGAAGGAATAGTGAAAAGTGATATTCTCACGAGTGGCGCAGCAATGACGATATCACTTTTCTCAGATTGGGAAATCACATTCTTTCACTGTTTAAAAGCATTATAGTTTTGAGGAATATAGTGGTTATCATCTCATCAATATATGTATTCCTATATGTGGGAAATTATATACACTAATTTTATGACAATGTTGAATATGCATGTATACACATTATCATACCGTTGCATTATATTATGTCATTGTTGTAAACGTATACTAACCTCACTATCACATTTATTAAGATTGTGGCATCGATGTAATAATAGAAACTAATGTATATTAGGACAATAGCTTACTTCTTTCTCATGGGTAAAGTATACATACTAGTATTATAATTGGCTTACATGTACCGGCGTCAAATGCCTTACTAATTTTATAATAGTTGCTATACTATATCTATCCTAATTACCGGTATACTATACAGTCATATACATATTGTCCACTATACTACATTATTATGTGTCCGGTTCTGTACTGTTTAAATGTTCGCCATACTCGTACTCTATAATATAATTACCTGTGTGTTATATGTATGTGTCCAGCATTGACATTGTATACGTTTCATAAATTATACAATATAATTAATCGAATAACGTACGATAATGTTTATAAAATTCAGGCTAAGTAAAATTGTTGCATATAATACCTGTTTTCTCATTGAGTGTAATGTTAGTATCTTTACTATCCATTGAGAACTTTCGTTTCTCGGTGAAGATGAGAATTTGATTTCACCCAGATGTTCTCTGCGTTAATGGCTACTAAAATAACTAACGTGGCAATAAACATTAATGTTAACTTTGAAAATTGCTTTTGAATATGATAAGGAAAAGTGTTAAGGCATTTGACTCGCGTACTGCTCATTCAAAAATGAAGCCCTGTTTACTTGTTATCTGAAGAAAAACTATGCTAGACTTACTAAAACATTGATATAGATGAGGAGAAAGTACTTAAAGTCGTATTGCATGTGAAGGCAAATGTGCAAAACGTAGTCTGCACAGCCCCCTTCTAATGAAATTCCCATTCGTCAGCAAATTATAATGTTGTAATAATTATTGCAATGGCAATATTTGAACACGCACAGATGTAATATTCCATAACGATATGGTTAGATATTATATTTTCATCGTCAGTAAATCTTAAAGCAATCATAAAATAATCACCAGATGCTGTTTTCTGTGTAATAAACAATCTTAACATGCTCTTCAATTAATGTCCAAACCAGTCCTGTACTTAAATATAGGATTTTCATGATATTGATGTTTACGTTCACGATGCGAAACTACACGCACCTACCCCCATCCCCACCCCCATCCACGCCGACAATAATATTACTATAATTAATAATTAATAATAATAATAATACAAACAATAACCATAACACTAATAATAATAATAATAATAACAATAATAATGATGATAATAATACTAATAATAACAATAATAATACAAATAATAATAATAATAATAATAATAACAATAACATGTTCGAGGTTGATGTGTTAACATCTAATACCACGAAACTATAATCATTTGAATGTATGTTTCCAGGAATATAATACGGTAGTAATAATAATAATAATAATAATAATAATAATAAATAATAATAATAATAATAATAACAACAATTAACAACACAGAACCAATACTTATAAAAATTATTATCCGCCCGGGCCTTCAGCTTTAATTAAAATCTCATGTTTCAGTTTGTAAAAAAAAAACACATTCAGCTTGTAGTATTTGACTTTGGACCCCATAATGGTATTTTACTAGTGTCCCAACGTTACTCACAATACAACATGATATACGATTAAAAGGTCATTTAACGTAACAAACCAATAGTATGAATAGTAAACTAATGTTATTGTAATTACGTCCAAATAAGACTACCCGACATCGTTCAAAACACCCCTAACAAACAGGGGACATCCGATAATTTTCTTTTTTCTTTTTAATGGGCATTCGGACCACTTTCAAGATTCTTTCACTTATTTCACGGCTTGTATATTCTGTAGTATATACATTACCTGCATGCCACTTCCGAAAATATGTGATGACTTCATTTCACAAAACATACTGCAAATCTACATGTCCATCAAAAATAAATACCTCATGGATAGCTCTGATATTCCATTAGCACCATTGGTATTCATCAATTCAGACAGTATGCAGTTTATGATTAAATCGGTCTTAGACTATTCCTCAAATGTCAAATCCAATATATATCACATCCTTTATCTTTGTAATTTCATCACCAGAGAAGTACGAAGTTATTATATGATGGAAACTGAGTCCTTAAAAGGGGTACGTCGAAGGACATGAAGTTATTATTCGGTAGAAACTGAATCCTTAAAGGTCTAAGTCGGAGAAGGGCTGGAATCCCGAGGTATAATAAACCAAGGATATCAAAGTTCAAAGGGCAGCGTATCAGAATACCATGGAGTTTTGACCGCAGTTCTTCCCCTGGATGCCTACCGCCACCTGGCCAGCCAAACTGACCACTGGAGGGTAGGGGGCCAGTGTCCGTTGTATAGTTAAACACCTCTATGTAATTAAGTGTGCATTATTATTAGACATAATTATATTTAAATATTTTATATAATATAGGTTATACTAAATTATATTGGGAAACTGCCTTAAAATATACAAAGACCTGCTGTAATTCATTGTCAAGACTATATTTGCACTTGCACATTTACGGTTATCATTGCTTATAAAACTTTACATTTCATTTAAAAACTAATTATTAAATGTAATGAATACTACTGCCCAATGCTGTTATTATCACACGTACACTGGAGTTGTTCTATAGTTAATTACATTACTACAAACACCACTTCCGTATCAAATAACCAATTAGAATTTTTCTGCACATAAATCATGGAAACAGTTTATTACGATACTTTTCTGGGGGCTAAAATCATATAAATATATTATCCTACACCAGATGACCCAGGTCTGAGCGAACCCTCCTTTATTCCCTCAATTTCCTATCACCCTCCCCACGTGCCCTGTAAGGAGCCTATCAATCTAGATACAACATTTCAAATAGCTGCTGAGGAGTTATCAAAGCTCCTAACTCACCCCGTGTTATCAGCGCCGCCTACTGTGGTATTAAAACACTGTTAATTAGCATCAAAGTTTAATATAAATAATTTCCCGGAAGAACGGAAGGGAAGAATGTTAACGGGGAATGATGGGTTTTCTGCCACAATTATTAGAAGTTATACATGTTTGTCATACTGATTTATGAACGACGAGAACATTTATATAATTTATACAATTTACGTTGTTAAGTAACTAGACAGTATCTTGAGAAATACCTATTATTACTGAGCAATCCTGTCTAGTGTATACTAATTTACATTACATGAGGTGTCATCGTTGTCATTATTTTATGTTGAGTTTGTAAATAACTTTATTAAATTAATTATCTGAATATTTACCAAGATTAAAACGAGTGGGTTGATTGGTAATATTAATAGCATTATGGAATGCTTGACGTATCATATTTTAAAATATATAAGATCTTAGGAAATAACTAAACGTACGATGAATATTAAGCTAGTTGCATGCAGTGCAAGTGTACACTTTTGTCTCTGTATTAATGTATACTCCATTACTAGGCATACACATATATTAGTATAATTTTAAGTGGGTAGGATATGTACTATATTTATACACTATTATCTAAATATACTTTTCTAGGTTAAATTAATATTTTATGAATACTTACAATTCTACGCGAAGTTGTGGCATTACGAGTTTAACTTTGCAATTGTAATAAATAACATCATCTGAACTCGATGATATACATATATCCCTATTTGATTTGTTTAGACTAATATAATGACGAAAATAAAAAGCGATATTTTATAACTTCCTTACCACCCACACACACCAATGAAGACCCGAATCTAGTCACTGATAACACACTACGGTCTACTCAATTTTGTGAAGAATAATAAATCTGCAGATGTTATTTGTATTACATACCACGAACAGCGAACACACATGAGAATATACGTATAAATGTGTGTTTAATCTATTAGTTAATTATTATTGGAGATCCAATGCTATGTTGTATTGGCACGTCATGCATAGCATTTATGCTATTTCATTCACTTAATTATGAATACATCACGGTTAGGAGATAATATGTGTCGGTTATTATCATCTAGTAGTAATGTATATTAGAATTACAATGATATAACCAATCACCAATGCATTTTACCATTCATCGTACACACTGGATAAGTCAAAGCGTAGAAATACACGAACTATTCCCCAAAAGAGTTTAACTGCAATGCATGTACATATAATTACGTATAAGTTTGCACATTAACGTATTCACTATCACTGCTGTACGATATCATATAATGCTGCAATGCTCTCATGCTGCCCTTAGTTGACCTTCATAGTGAAAATACGTATTGTAATACATGATGTGTGGTATAGATTATCACCCGTTCACCATACATAACAATTATTTAGAAAAGTAATAATCTAGTAAGGTTAAACTGATAAAAAATAAACTCATCCAAAGAAATCATGTTTCCACATAGTTTGCTAGTAGTACCTCTTTGATGTAGCTGTCAAACTACACAGACCTTCTTCTCAAGACTACAATCTCCCCATCTATAAAGTACCTCGACCTGGGAATTCATTAATTCCCAGGACTAAAACCGACTAATGGGAAGAGCAGATACAGAGGCTATTTGGTAAGGTAATATTATGCTGGGACAAGCCAGCTAGTTAGCGGGGAGCTGAAAGTAGGAACACTAATGACATCTGCATCAAGTGGCGGCTCTCACATGAAAGCTGTTGACATTGCTGGATCCATGGGCAAAACTCTGCTGATGTAAAGTTCGTGCCAGTAGGCGCAGCATGATCATAATTCAATGCAAGTGGCACTTTGCATTGGAACTGGACTGATCGGGTATCATCATTAGAACTGCACTTCCCGGAGACTTCAGACTATCTGAATCATCGGAGAAACATGCACGTCATCAACTCAAGGACTAACGTTGAACCGGAAGTTGAGGATATTATATAGCATACATCAGAAACAGGACTCATGCGTCCCAAGGTGGGACCAGTCTGTCGAAATCAGTAATGCTGGAAGGCGACTGTAAAAACACCAAACCAAAGAAGAAGAAAACGAAGAATATGACGTCTCATTGTAGCATTCTGTACAGTTGTCGTCTTGGATAGTTCCACATTATCCAAAATGTCAGAGAATTTGAAAACTGAAATATGTCCATAATTGCCATTAGCAGCTACGTTGAGATGATTAACCTTGAATGCTACTATAGCATTGACGTAACCGGAAGTCGAATTTTGAATAACACCAGCAACACTAGCAACAATGACTGACCATGAAATGACATTAGACCAAATACCATTACACATGGACGTTTGAACAATAACAATAACAACAACAACAACGACCGAAACAACAATAATCACATTATATCAAATATATGTATATTTGGTCGATAACGTGAAATCCCTTAACGTTAGAGAAAGAAAAAAAGAAAGCAAGAATTATTAATTGTCGATATCCCACGAGGAAAACGATGTTGTACAAGCAACATCCAATTATATACCACCAGCAATATGCATTGAATCTTGGGAACCTACCAATTCCCGTGTTCTGCGATTACTTCCAGTGATCAGGGAACCTTCCCCTATTTGATTACTAAAACGGCTGAAGATTATTTCCGCTCTATTAAACACGCGGAGTGAGCGCTAGTTTCCACGTGGGGCGCTCCTGGAACACCGCCTTCGCTGTAAGGACAACGGGTGTTACTTTAATTGAGCATCCGTGTTTCGATATAAGGGAAAACTAGCGACATTTACAGCCCCGTGGAGGGGACGAGCGTTTGACTCTCCCTCCCTCTGGGATTTCGCGAGATCCCGTGGAACCCCCCGAGATCTCAGCGTGACGGAGGGATGGGGCGTTACTGCGGGTAACAAACCTTGATGACTTCATCACAGGAGCAAAGTCTGTCATCTAGCTCAAATGTGGCAATTGCGGAAAATAGGGCATTGTCGTTCCGCTCGATTTAAAATTGTTTTTCAAGTATTCGAGAAACAGGTTCCTGCTTGAGATTTAACGACTGCCCGCGTCTGAAAACAATTTAGAGAGCAGGGTATGTTTTTGGAATATTATAAGTGATTATACTGAAACCGATATTCCACAACAGTCGAGGCGAGAAAAGAAGTCAAATGGGTTTTCGTGGTTTTGCTTCACATATAAATCATAAACTCCAGGGAATTGGTTCGTAATAAATTCTCGCGGTTGTTTCACAAATGTGACAATGTGCCTATTTGTCAAATAACGTTTTTTTATCTCTCATTTAACAACCCCCTCCCCTATTCATAATGTCCCCTCCCCGGGTCTCTTTCCGCTCCTTTGCAACAACCTAATGTACCGATTTGTTTTCGTTCCCATTTTGAGACAAGCCAAACCTACAAACTAGATTTTTAGTGACAGCTTCATCGTTGACAGTTATACTCGAACTAGTTGGAATATAATGTTCAACGATGAAACTGTCACTAGCAAATGTGCTGCATAATTGATCACATAAATTATGTAATTAATAGTGGATGCATGCATGTTCATAAAATATCTGACAGATTACTTTCTCTTGGAGTTAATTATATATTTCTCATTTAAAAAGCAACTCGATTGTGAAGTAAGAGCAACGCTACTTTATAGTAATTTTTATTACACGCGTTTACAGTATTACATTATCATTATGTTGAACCTAAACTTAATTATTAAACTTAAAGTTAATTTTAAAAGCATATATTTATTATACAACAATAGTAACAATCCGGAGCAAAAAGCTACTAAGATAGCATCTTATAATTTACTTACATGTATAAAGAATATTATGAGTTATTCTCACAACATGCTTGCTTTTAAGAAAATACTATTAATATTTAGATGTGAATCCTTTACACAAAATATTGAACGGGACAACCAGTTATCCAGAAAATGTGCATATCTAAAGAGACGATCCTACTCTCGACATCTAACTTCCTGGAATGCAGAAATTACCGTGATGAAATGTCACGGACAATTTCTCAAAAATTCTAAGCACACACAAATGCAAAAAAAATATCCGCTCCGTCTTAATATGTCTAATATGGCATGTGGCAGTCCATTGGAAAGATGTGTCAATCACAAACGTCTATCGTCGCTAGAACCCCATACCCCGACCGTGCATATTGCAGGAATTAGAGAGGAAGGGTTTGAACGCGGTTCATGCTCTCTGCAAGGAGCGACCTGCTAAATGACTTTTGACAGTTCAAATACGAGATATGTCTCTAAATGAGTCTACCACTGGCCTACACGGAGGGGATTCTTTCAAACCAATGTGTGTGTCCCAAACCTCGTACTTTATCAGACAATCAGGCAATGGCGCTCAGTCCAGACCTGTCCGATTGCTGAAGTGGCTATTGCGTGTTTCTCTAAGAAAATGAAACATTATATTTACTGACAATTTAAACAGTACGGAGTCAAATTTCGTTGATTATTTTTTAGTTAATTTAGAACGTCGGAAATCTTTTCTAAAGTAGCACTTTAACATGACGTAAATGGGTTGCTTGTGTAAACCCGATTTAAAGTAAACAAACGAAACAAATATATTAAGTTGAGAAACATTATGCAATGATAATATATTCCCATCGCATTTAAGAACTAAAATAAAATTGCTTAGCAATTACATTAAAAATAATATAAATGTGTATCAACCTTCAATTTAAAATATATGTAATGTTCTATAGTACGTGCTGCAATTTTACAAACGCAAATGAGATTTCTTTTTTAAATATAGATTCGTAGAAATGTTTTTGAGCACAACCAAGCATTTTATAAAAGAAAGAAGGGATTTTAATTGCTTTCGAAGGGTCGTAATCTTGCAATCGCTTTGTCGGAGTAAGTTCGAGATGATAGGTGAAATGCGAATCGCGCAAAACGCCAACATGTTGTCAACAACACTGTAACCATACGCCATGCTTATCGAAAAATGGCCAAGCAAGGAGAGTAAAATTGGCATATTGTATCTCATTGAGATACAGTTAATTTTAAAGGTGTCTGTAGTTTGTCAAATGGTATCTTTATTCTGCTAAATGTTTCCAAAAAAGCTCACAATATATTTATGGTCTTCTGGAATGGAATACGACTAGGTCTGTATTTCATCAAGTGTTAATTCGCTGTTCTTGAAATGACCACATAATTAATTATGTCAAAGATAATTATTCTACTATAACATTTAAAAACAAATCAAATAAAAAATAAAAGATAAAAAGAAAATAGTAATTATAATTTCAGCAAAATCAGAAAGGTGCTAAATACAGAATCCTCCGCTGTTGAAGCAAACATTTAGCTCGAGATTGGACTTGTTCACATCTGGTAACGATTATCATTTAAAATATATTACTGAGTGTTCTCAGTTCATCGCTGGAAATGACTCCCGTTAATAAAGGCTCATGTTAAATCAGCAGTCAAGTAAACCGGGACCAGACGGTCTACAGTGCATCAAGGACTTGTTGAAATTTGTTTTGGTTTTCACAAGTACCGTAAAAATCAATAACAAATGTAACTGTTTGAATTTTAGGAAAGGCAATATACGAAGGAATTTCAAGAATGTAAATTCGTTGTGTTTTAGAATAACGACACTTATCTAATCGCCGTGTCAACAGAACAAAATAATTATTGCTTTCTATTAGTTTGAAGTGGTTTTAACTTATGAGCTTTGTTTTCACTTTTTATTTTTATATATGTCATTTTCTGTCCGGTTCTCTTTCAGACGTTCTTCCATTTCTCCCTTTCCTCCTCTCTCTCTCTCTCCCTCTCTCTCTCTCTCTCTCTCTCTCTCTCCACTCACCATATAATCAGATCCGCTGCTGGATGAACCCGCATCATTACAGTTGTCATCTCCTCGCGGTATCCGGTTGCCATGCAACAGTTCCTCTAAACTTTCAATATAATCTATAGCGTTCCTCAGAATTTCAACCTTGGGAAGTCTCTGATTAGGATTAGGACACGTCCTTCTCTTTAATGTCTCAAAAGCCTCGTTCACTTTCCTCAATCTCCTCCTCTCCCTCATCGTCGCCGCTTTCCGTCGGTCCACCGTCACCGTTTTCCTCTTGCACGCTTTGCACGCCCACAACAAGCACCTGCGGTTGGGCCCGTGATACCCGGGCGCCAGCACGTGGGGTATGTGATCTCCTTCTTCGTCCGACGTGTGGTCGTCACTGAGGTCGTCGTGCTCATCCTTGATTGGTGAGCAGGGTCTGGAGATGGACTTGTCGTCGGCGATGTCGCCCTTGTCGTCCTTTCCGCTGCTGCACGTCCTTGACTCGTCATCTCTGCTCGGCGAGTCATCCTTTGGCGACAGGAAGCCCTTGTCCTTCATGTGAGACTGATGATTTCGTGGTCTGAAGTCCACCGGGTTCTGATCCCCGCCCGAGCCGAAGAAATGAGGAGGTGGAATTGCCCCGTTCGGCGTGTAGCCGTATACGTCGGGATACTGACGAGGGTACGAGCGGTGATAAGACCCGTTCGGGGGTCCGAAATAATCAGGGTTGCTCCCGGGGTGAGAGTAAGATATGTCCATGATTTGCCGAGCGTCTGACATGTCGGCCGTTCCGAACGCCGGTCCTGTGAATACGGGGGCGTTGTGGTCGTACCTGCAGCTCCTGTAGTCTGTCATCATCATCATGCTGGAGTTTTATCTCCTCCGCCCGGAGATAACTCTGAATTACTTAATAAACCCTACTACTTCAAGTTGATATATAATCTTCTTTCTAAATCTCCCAATCGTCTGCTTCTGATTGTGGTCTTCTGTGATAGGACCTGTCGTCTGCTACTGCTGCTAAAATCTGAGTCGAACTTGTCAACACTTCCTTCAAATATTCCCTGTCGTTTCCTCCTCTAGACCTGAGGGGTTTTAAAGAGTCTGGGTACGACTCGGATATCTACATGTGTTGGGACGATTCCGTTTTTGATGCCTTGTAACCTGATAGAGAATTAAGTCACACATGGCAAAGTTTACCCATTAATTAGTTCCCTGCTATGGAACCATGATCAGACTTCTTGGACTCCTTTTCCCAACTCGACGAGGCTCTCAACGATCTGGTTCAAGACGTATTACAATATGAAAGTGACAGAACACCAACGATAGTAAAGTGTCACCAACAATGAGGGTCTCATCCACGCGGGTAGCTACATTGAGAGATGCACGCACACAGCTAAAATAAAAGTTTTATCACTCTTTCCGAGTACATGAAGGGGTGTTAGCCAATGAGATATCCTGAAGCTCTAACTATTCCAGCCCACATCTTCTGATAGGTCCTCCTGCACGTCTTACACTGCCCTCTCCAGCCTCTCTGACAGTCCGTGAGGGGAGGGGGTGCCAACTAACTCCCCCCCCCCCCCCCTCCGTCCCAAACTGCTCCCAGATGTGTCTGAGAAGCCCAATTTGCCTCGGAAACGATACCACGAGCAATATTCAGAGTAATAGCGTGCATGATTTTTACCTTTCCTTCTCATGATTACACCGACTCTCCGATTACTCGTTTCATCCGGTGAGGTATACGCACACAGAAAGTCTTCTAAATTCGCTTTCGGAGTTAATACTTTAGATCCCATGTTTATTAGAGTTATCTGCCGGTGATTTGGGTAGGTGGCGTATACACCCTACACACACCCACGTTGATGTGATCAACTTATTACCGTAACTGACTCCCAAGTGGAAATTAATTATTAGCTTTATTTATAAAAGGACCGTAATAATTTGAAATGAAAAGTAGGAGATAAAATTCGCATCTACCTGTCGCTGATATATTTAACCCTCTCCCTGCTGGATTATGCACAGGCACTGCTTTATAGGGCATATTCGGTTGCCTTCAACATGGAAAGAGTTAGGATATTAAATACATGTAATATATTGAGGCACGCGGTGTAATACTGATGAGCAGTCATTGGTTGGAAGCGCTGGAACCGTCAATTCCAAGCTAGCATAGATTCATAGGGAACGAACTATGACATTTCAATAACATGAAATTTACTGTTGACAGTAAAACAGCCCAAAAATTAAAAATAATGTTGTATATGTTTGTCATGTAAATATTACAATTGACAATGTGTATGCATGTTTAGATTAAGTTTATACAAGGCATTATAATGTGTGATATGAAATAATTATAACGGGTTTATCATCGTGATTGCTTTTATCATTCCTGGTTTATAAATATGAATTGGATAATATTGATGTTACGTAAATTAAAACTAGTTTAAGAAACTAAAGTAGACATATTTGATGTATTAATATGTTACATGTATATATTTTTCCCTTGGTTTTCGTTCCTGTAATTTCCTGAGTTCCATATTATTCGATAAATGATGTATATTAAATTCCAGATAGGAACATTTTCAGTAGTACTATGAATCACGTAGATACGTTCTGCAACGATACTTAGTGTTATTTGATAGTATAAAAATACCAACTACTTAACAGTATAAATTGTTTGCACATGATGACACATCTACTATTTTTTTGAAGGGCAACGATATCCGCAATAGTATGGTGACATATGAACTTGATTTGGCGTTATAGTCATGCTATTGAAACCTATACTTCCACCAATACTAGATCTTCAGACACGTTTTAAGGAAATATGGCCCAGAGATTACGAAACATTTGTTAGTACGATTTCATGCTCAACTCAAGGTTTTCTTCATGAAACGTCATGTAAATCTGGAGCTTGAGAATGAACTCGTATACTCAAAGAGTTTAGTAATCTCGGGGCATAATAATTTAACCGTTAGCCAAACTAGAATTGTTATGGGTTCGATTCCTTGACATCAACACCGGAGAACGAGTTAATTAGTTTACAATTAGTAGCCTACTATGACAAAATTGAATTTTACGGAAGAAATGTTTGTATACTCGCGGCTATCGTCACGTAACGAACCGTAAGTATCTTCCTGTAGATTACATTTATCTCTGACGGTTTAAGTAGCAATATTGCTTGTTAATTGGCTTCGACATCAATCCTATCCAACGAGAACAACGGTAATGGAAGAATATACCCCATTATCTCACAACCAGGCATCCAATGACCAACGTCAATATGTGACACGTGACACATACCATCCCACGTTACGTCATCACGTGACCGATTCGTTTATCCGTTCTCCCCAATACATCATTTCGTCTCACACTAAAATGCGGTGTCTTGGAGAATAGGCGATACCCAGTCTAATTAATAACCAGTATTACCACCCATGCGAGTCTAATAAGGTATGTGCCTTGCCAATTAGACTGCTCTAGGATGCAGGTCGTTTAGCATGAGATCTGCGCATGTCCCTTGTGACCCTCCAGATGTAAGGTCACGTGATACACCGTTTCTGACTTCTGAGGTAGCTGCTCTTTCTAGAATAATAACCACCGCCTCCTATACACCCCCCCCCCCTCCCTTCCCCAAAACCCATACTCACAAACGATAACTTCCACGAGCATACAATACAAATTCAATATGTGAATTCAAATAGCAATATTAATGCGGCGTATGTATACAATAAGAAATGGCATATACATATACGATTCAGCAGGTAATTACCAAAATGTTATTTTCGTCAAACGAAAGAGAGTGATAGTGTAGTTCGCATTTAACATGTTTAATGCAATCATTCACGCAACCTAACTTTAATAATTGTGTTAATGACTGTTTTTATTAAAAGATATGTACATTTAAAATGAACATTAAATTGTAATCATGAATAATTAAATTATGGAGCTTTAATAGTTATGTTTTACATTATGGTTAATAATAAATTATATGGTCGATAGCGAGACTAATATATTACTCGCCGTAGCTGTAAATGTTTGCTTTTAATTATGATGATGTGAGACTTGTACGAAACCGGGAAATATTTCATATCTAAATGTGTAGTTGGTTTTAAAAGTGTGCACGGTTACTTTAACATTATCCAATTTCAAGGAAATATGTATATTTTATTCCTTGGAATTTTGTAAATGTTTCATCAGCCGTCAACGTTTGAGTTTTTATATTCGACAAAACACTCTTCAACGATAAATTATGGAGAAAGGACTGCAACTGTACAGGGGACGTTTGGTACAGAATTCAATATCTCTCTATTGACCCGCGTGTTAACATCAAAGATACTTAGAAAGATTATATCTGCCGATTATCGCCAATAGTTGATTCGCACGTTGACATTTATATTTTGAGCTTCCTGAGTGACAGCTCGAATATATAGGAATGTGTTTCTTTACGCTTTGAGAGAGAAAGAAAAAAGGAAACGTTTTTCAGAAGCAACCAGTGAAGGTACCGCGATAATGTATGTAAGCTACGATCTTGATGGGATGAGTGTTGAATGAGAGACGAGGATGAGAGGATTTGGGATGATATAACATAGGCAGGTGGACTCGGAGGCCGGTGAGGACACGATGCGTTCCGATGTCACTCGGAAATGTCCGAAGTGACACCAACGAAAAAATATGGCAAAAGAAAATTAAGCACCCTCGAGAAAAAGACAGAATTCCGTGTAGCATGCAACTTCAATTAGCTGAAGCAGTACAATGTCACTTTCTAGTTTAATGGAGGTAAAGTTACGTCTTAAAAAGTCTCCAAGTACGGGTTCAGTCACTCTGGAAAATGCACCTACATGGAACCACAAATACACATTATCTGTTAATCTATAGGTTTGTTAAGATGGAATAATGGATTTTAATCTTCTAGCGCCTAAAATGATAGTTTAGGTTGCATATTCCCAGGGAGTTGAAACGGTATAATATGAGTGCACATTGATCCAATGACTGGGGTAGTAATAGTGTAGCAATATAAATACACATTATTAATAAGATGCATCTGCAATCCGCGCCTACATGGTTACATGCATGTGATACTGCAATATGAAATTCGCAAATACAGTATAATGTAATAAATAATTCAGTAAAAGAAAGAAAAAGGGACCAAATTCCATGAAGATTTTAACTATACTATTATCATTATTATCCGCAGACAAAGCAGACACTGTCGAAGATCCGTATTACGTATCCCTCCATGCAGGACACCTTCTCAAAGGGTGTCCTTTGCAGGCCATCCAGCTTGAAATGTTCAAAAATATTCGTCAGGCATTTGTTCACTATTGGAAAATATATTGTATGGCCTGCATGTATTCTCGAAACTTCGTAAGTCCTAAGACGTTCGCAAGTGCTAAGAATGTGCCTAACTGGTTTTCTGCTTATGTTTGAAGAGATCCGTTCTCACTATTAGAAGTTCGTAGCTAAACAGTTTCGAACATACGGGTCCTATAGGGTTCTGGAAAGATCCGTGAAAGGATCTGTGATAGGTTTTGCTGTGGGTCAAGGCATGTGCAATATGAAAGAGAACTATGCCATAGGTAACGCAACAAGCAGTGGGCGATCTAAGAGATCACTATTATCTTGAAGAGAATCCTTAATCCCACACATTAATACAAACAAAACACACAAAATATTGTACTATGATGTCATATGACATCAACATATTGAACCTAACGGAAGCTACACATATCTATGCACTAATAATATTAGGTATATGTGAGCACATCCTTGACTCTGTAATACTTTCAGTTTATTAATACGCTGTTTAGTAAGACATTATATCAGTATATTAGTATATTAATATATCTAATTAAATATTAGCTATCTGCATGAGAACATCATTGACAAAGGAATAACGTCCGTGTATTATATAAATATGTATGCTTAAATCATTTGCCATAGGCCAGACTTGTAGAGTTTTGATTGACACACTATTTATGAAGCAAAGCACTATACCAGACCATACGTGAAATGGCAGTAGTACATCCTTCTTGGGAGTCTGTAAATCCACACACAACAACCTTTCACCTGCTGTACATCTTTGTAAAGTATGGTAAGTTAATCACCCTAAATTCGCACACAACTCAGATATGTGCATTTCACAGATAGCCTACTCCTATATATATAAATGTTATAATTATTTCCTATGTAAAACATAAACCTGATAGACATGGTTTGAAGATACTACACATATCATCCACTCAATATAAACTTTCTACAAAGTCTCAACCAATGCAAGCCTTGAAAAGACTTCATTACAGAATGGGCACAACTGTATTGCTCGCCTATACCGTCTCCAGGTAATGCTTGCATTATATCTATTAGTCTTATAAGACATTGGGCTACTTCGTTGCCACGTTGACATTTCGATTACACCCATGTATATATATATATATATATATATATATATATATACATATATCACCACCTCATTGACATTACTAACATTATTGGATTAGTCCTATAAGACATTCGGCCACGTCGTAGCCACATTAATGATTCTATTATACCTCTATAAGCACCTCTTTGACATTGGATTATCATCCGTGTATTAGTCCTACTAGACATTCGGACACTTCGTGGCCACGTAAATAATTACATTACACCTCCGTAAGCACCTCATTGAAACTGGAATAGCATCCGTGTATTAGTCCTACAAGACATTTGGCCATGTAGTAGCCACATAGATAATTCTATTAGGCCTCTGATATATGAACGCACCTCTTTGACATGAATATCGTCACTGTAATACTAGTAGTCTAATAAGACATTTGACCACGTCGTAGCTACATAGATACTTATATTATACCTCTGAAAGCACCTCCTTGACTAACGTCAGCACAAGTATATATTATCTTTGACATGTATATATATATTAAAAGACATTCGGCCACGTCGTAGCCACATAGATAATTCTATTACTAGTATACCTCTTTCACAAGGACCTCCTTGACTAACGCCACCACATACATGTATATATATTATCGTTGACATGTATATATTATAAGACATTCGGCCACGTCGTAGACACATATAGATAATTCTATTATACCTATTTTACAAGGACCTCCTTGACTCGTCACTTCATTAACACTGATCTACACTATGTTCACGAACACGATGCCAACGATGTGCACTTCCGCAGATGGTAGCGTGTCCCCTGTGTTTAATACACACCCAACATTTACCTAAGATACAGCCATCAAAAACCGTTTGGCGACACCCCCAATCGTGCCTGCGCCCCTGATAGCCTCGCTCCCCCTCGGCGTGACGACGTTTTAACGGCTCCGATGTATGCGATGATATAGCCACGTGAAACAACCGTGACCAGTCTAACGAAAACCCCATACCCTCATGCCAGGATCTCCCTTCAAAGTAGCACTTGCCGTGAAATTGCGCTTAGCGGGATGCAGGCTTTTAAAAACTCGCCACGTTTTTCATCTTCTAACTCAATTAATTTGATCGTGAATGCCGAAACAAAAAGTGTTATTTTTTTTTTCAGAATAGATCTAGCCATTTGAGTAAAATGCTAAGCATGCTGGAATCTGGTGAAATGCTATGTGGTTAGAGCGTTATGTTGTAAAGATACTTATGTGTATTAAGGCGTGTACGTAACACCAACGATAACGCCATGCTTGTAATTGCTAATATATTGCGATTAGTGGATGGGATTATGATGACGACTTGTCCTAAACTTAACAGGTTTTCAAAATCAGTGAAGAACTATCAATATTTTCCGTCGGAATAATGTTATTTTACTTTCGGTCAGTTTTTATATTCGTGGTTGAAATCATCTTTAGTTAGAACATAATACTATTATATTGTACACATTATTTTAATTTTTACCTGTGTACCACTGTATACATCCTTGCATCCCAGATGTACTTTAATGACGTTCAATAATTATCTCCCTTGTTGTACAATGCAGCGAACCATGAGCGTAATTAAGTACCCCTGGGCTGAGAGGATGCACTGTATAGAATAGTATTATTATTATCATACATATGCTAGACTTTCTGAAATTTTTCATTAACTATGTTTTTCTTTATAATAAAATAAATTTCCATTTTATACATATAATCAATTCATATCTGTATTTGACGTACTCTGTATATAATTTACATTACTGTATTATTTGTTCTAGATTGAATGACATTGGTTTTTGTATTTCCTTCAGAGTTTGAACGCATTCATTCGTCATATTAATATATTGCACCAGCCGTCGGTGTTGGTATCACACATGCACTTTGGTTTTTCTGTTTTGGAGTAAATGTTGGCACTGACAACTCTATGCTTATAATTTTAGCAGCCCTACATGATCGTAGTCATTTGGATTCCCTGAAAACTTTAATTTATCAATGCAATGTACAATCATTGCTGAAGATTGCACGACAAGGAAGAAGAATTAACTTAATAAAGAAATATTATATTTGTATTTCGTAAGTCATCATATTAAGAAACATTTTATTTTCTCCTCTCTACCCTTTGCTTGGAACCATGCTAAAATCAGAAATTATTCGGCTGGATGAGAGAAACTCAAGGTTTTACTACAAAGTAGGATAGTTTTTAACTTCGAGATATCCGATTCTATTTTCAGGATTCATCTTGCCTTGAAGTTCAGCATCACATCAAAGTCTAATTCAGTTATATGTCAGAAATGCATGTTTTTTCCTCCCCCTCAAAGAAGTTCAATTGCAACATACGAATTATTCGACTCTATCAAATAACATGGACCTGCCAGAAAGATTTATTTCCTAGTTTATAGAAAATAAAACATTACTTTACATGGACACCATGTAGAGAAAACAGCACTACCAAAAAAATAAGAGCAAAGGAGAAAAAAATCACGACTATAAATCGGATGTTGCAAACGGTGTCGCTTGCCTCGCTTTCTGGCCGTCGGACCGTTTTCTGGCAGTAGTTAGATTCCGCGCCAACAGGAAGGCGGTCTGATATAGATAGCACATGATAACATCAGGGAGTCGCTCAAGCGTGATCTCGCTAGTCGCTCTTGACAAATTTATTTCGCTAATTTATGGACCAATTCTGCGTCCTGGCTTACTCCATCTTGAGGTGCTTGGTAATGCCACATGATGATGTGCTTGGCTTTTGTTTGTTGGTTGTTCTGGGTTTGGATTAAATGTTTCTTAAGGGTCGAAATTAAGATACTGACATTTTTATGACCGGCCTGTTATTGTATATCGCTCACAATGTATCTCCATATATATATATATATATATATATATATATATATA
>JAUTBV010068427.1:0-19696 GCA_032361325.1 Lepetodrilus fucensis
CAAGCGCAGAGTTTATAGAAGCTGTACCCGTTCTCGCGTTGTCACGTTTTTACCAAAAGACGCTTACCAGCGGTATTCCGACAAATATATTTGTTTATACCAAAAAGCATATGTATTCATAATTTCAGCACTAATTACTCACACAATATTATTTTTTAAATTTCTTTCCTATTTGATTTACAATATGTTTCCCTCTTCACACAGGGATTTACCTGAGTACTGGTAATCAATGAATCAATGCAAATTGTAGGTAAACACTTACAAAGGATTTTCATGTCCAACACGATTGTGAAATAATGAACTGAGAATTAATTCTGAGTTCCACTGCAAATCTGTAAATAATAATAAATACAATATTTATTGTAAATAGTGTATAATTATACAATTAATATAAGCCATAATTATTTAATTCCCTGGTTTACAGATCCACTGGCCCATTTTTTTTCCAGAGGAAAATAAAAATAACTACAGTCGACCCCTGTTTATCCGGTCGGTTGCGTTCCCGGTAAAATCATGCGGATAACTGAATTTCCGGGTCTGAATTTGGCAAGAGTTTCCACTTTTCATGTAAATTATAAGACAAACACATATACTAGTAGACTACTGGACTTCATGTATGACACATATACTCTAAATGGCGCATACATGTATTGCTCATGCATCATGATAATGCATCGAGTCAATTCAATGGGAAAGGTCAGTGATTCCTGCATTTGTCTTTGTATTGATATATTTGTCCTTTTTTTCATAAGCTGTGACACTGAAACATTTACGTTTAGTTGGCTGAGACATCGTGTGTTTTCTTTTATATTCAACAAGAGAGAGAGTCTATCATTGTTGGCAGCCATAACGATGTTAACTCAATTTCAAGTCCAGTCTAACTGACACTGAATACTGATTACGTGTAATTACAATTTCTTGATATTAACTTTTAATCCAATGGAAATGATTATTCTCAACAGCTTTTGTAATGTACTGAAAACAATTGATTATTGTTTAAACACTGTCCTGTTTACTGCTGCCTTCGGTCTAATCTGTTTTGACCATGATCTTAACGACATGGCTCCCTTACCTCATTTGTTAACAAACAGCTGGTCTACTAGCAGCTGACTATTAGCAGTTCTTAGTTCTTTCATAGGCCGGTTATCTGAACACATATTATACTTAATTTGACTATTTGGTTCTCGGATATGACCGACCGTAAACGGAAACCGAATTTCCGTTTTATATAGGAAAATATTCGTTCCCAGTAAAAACCGTCCGGATAGCGAGGGAACCGGTTATCTGATGTCCGGATATATGGGGGTCAACTGTTTTTTAACTTGAAATAATAATTATTTAGTGTTTGCTATAAACAGATTTTTTATTAATGGTGCAAACAAATTATAAATAATAATACTAATTCTGATTAGGGCATACAAATTAAGAAATTGGAGTGTTTTTTTTATTTTTAGTATTTGTTATTGTTAATAGAAATTTGTTTAAAAAAAATAAAAAATACCGTTTTGAAAATGTTTGTCATTTCATAAAGTATTTACCAAGATAATCTAGGAAATAGGGGTGTCAATGTATTCCATGCCAAACTATAGTATGTAGGCAGTAGGATTTCAGTTTGTGCTGCCTGTAAATGTTAAGGGTGACTCACAGTATGAGTAGGACACCTCTGTTCTGGTCTCATCTCCTTCCTTGTATTCTCTGTGAAGAAATATAACATGCTTCTGTAGCTCACTTCACACTATTTATTATTGTATTCCAAATCCCACCCCAGGGTCCCGCCATAAATGTTGCGATATTGATGTGCTGTCTGTAGAGTGGCAAAACAGTTATGATCCTTGGTCTTATCAGTACCAGTGCTCACAGGTTTACTGCAACATTCAGCACTATGGATGTTGCAGGTTTCCTCATGCTTTAAACTGATGTCGTGATATTAGTGAAAGATTCTAGAAAGCGACTAAACCTCAAATCTAAAAATAAATAAATACATTATTGTTATTGCTCAGCATTAGTGTTGTATAATATAGGCTGTGGGCTGAGCCTCAAAATTGTACTTTTACACAATTTTGAGGCTGTTCTGGTCTCATCTTTTTAATTTTAAAGGGTGAATACTATTTATCGATATAATAACATGAAATATCAAATGTAAGTTATACCCACTGTAATCAAATTGTTTTTTGTTTTGTTTATTATTTTATTTTATCAAACTGTTTGTTTTACAATATAATGATTATTCATCCATTTGCATTTCCCCTCCCAACCTCAACTACCCACCCCACATTCAACAGTGACCTTGAACCCACACTGAATCACAGGCTGAAAAACTTGTGGTGTCACCTTAGGCAAGTGGTTTAGTTCGAAAATGCCTCTGGTGCTGTATTGTTTCAGGAAGAAACCCAGCTGGGCTTGAGTAGAGAATGGGTACCCGGAAGGATGAGATTAACATTGCTAGTGTGGCATATGTCTAGCTACACCCCCACTCACACCAACACTCATTTATGTCTCCTATTATGTAATAATGCTTGCTTTTGTAGATAAAAGTGAACAAAACGTACATTGTGAAATTAACCAACGGGCCTGGAACAGATGTAGTAATACCACATTAAAGTTTAGTCTTTCATGGTTACTTTGAATGTTGGCTTGTATAACTTGTTGTTAATGTGATGTGGCGATAGTAGGCCCTATGTTCGTTTTTGTAAAAGTGATCAATAGTCATCTAAACAAATCTGTTACAACTCTTCATGAATCCGTTACTTTATCATAACAAATCATGTACATAAATCTTAACAAATCACCTCATAGTCGACACCCTGTGATTATATTTCCCAGATAGCAAACCTATCCTGTTTTAACAGTGTACCATTAATAATTACCAGATAGCAAAAAGTCGTTGTTTTGACGTAGATTGTGCAACTGATGTTTCCAAGATACACAAGCCGACGTTGTCTTGATGTTAAATCGATGTCAGTACTGACGTTGCTATGTCATGCTTTCAACGGCGACGTCGCAGATAGAATTTGACGTCAAAATACCGTCATAGGCTTTGTAGACTATATATAGGTTATATTGCTACAATCGTTTTGTGAAGTGGGACCATTAGTATTATATATTTAGTTAATTACTATTTTTTAAAAATAGTATATCGATAATAATTATTGATTATATGGTACCATATGTATTTTTATGTAGGCCCTACAGCTTGATATACTATAGCCATGTACACATTGTTTATGTTTGCATGGCTTGGTTTAACTGCTCATTATCTGGCTGGGGTTCGGAGTTTTGTATATATGGTAAATCTTCACACGTGAATGTTATCTACACTGTACATTCTTTGGGAGCGGCTATCCTCGAAACGTATTATTTAAACATAATACCGGAAATAGATTACTGGGTGCGGATTAGGGAGGGTACACGGGGGTCATTCAGTAAATCTTATGCTTGCAAGAATGGGTTATCGTTAGGCTACTTTATTTGTGTATCCAGTATATTTTCCGCATAATAGACACATATGTTTCACGTCTGACTGTATATATACACCATGGGTTTGCATAGTACCCGGAAGGATGAGATGGACATGTGAATGAAAACCTTGTAGCGCCTTCAACGGCAGTTTGGGGTGTATACTCCCCAGGGAGTTGAGAGGGAATTGCGTGACCACAGATCCGTTGACCGGAGTAATAAAAATGTAAGCGCTATGATCATACCCACATTATTATTATTAGTCTACGAATTAAATTGCGTACGCCTGGACTATACGTACATGTATATCGTTGACCCAATACAAATGTCATGTAACTTATTATGGTTATTTGAGACGTGCTTTTTCATATTAATCCATATCAATTTATCTCATGATTTTTTCTTTCTTCTTGTCCTAATTAATTAATACCCATTTATGTCGAAATTATTTACAGATTGGAATTATAAAATATTACGACATAGGTAGCTGGTATGATGTAAGTGATCGTCTTACATACGTGACAGAGCAATATATTAGTATACATACGATACTAGTCTAATCCCGATAGGTATAGTGCTCACTTGTGATTCTACAGTTGGGACAATATGAGGGAAACTATAATATCCTTCCTACTATCTGTGATAATCTTGGAGATATCTGAAAACGATACCATGGCCACCAGTGAGCTATTCTATGCTTTTGACACACTTCATGCCTGAACGAGTGGCTCATTTTCATATGATTTTAGTACAATTTAGTACAATAATTTTGATTATGCCTTTTAATTATAATTTTCCACTCCAGCCTCGTACTTTACAGGCTTAGAATTACGGTCGGGCAACAACGAAGCCTCATTACCGTGTGTCCCACTGGTTTTCATTATTTCATATGAGTGTGTTGTTATCTTCGTGTTTGTGTGTGTGTGTGTGTGTGTGTGTGTGTGTGTGTGTGTGTGCACGCGCGGGTGAATGCGTGTGTGTGGTTGGGGAGTGTACTTGCTGGGGAGACAGAGGTTAAGAATATCTATCAAAGCGTTTGATAAAAAATAAAATATTGAATTCCATAACTCTGTCAGTGATCTTTGACATAATTCAAGGATGATCTGTTGCCAAAATATCCGAGGTATTGCGTATATAGCCTATACATAATTATATGTACCGTACATAGGATCGATATCTTATCCACAATACTAGTTGCAACCTGTTCTAATCATTTCCTCCAGACAGGGAAGGTATAAGCTCCGTTTACTAACATGAGTTATATAGATCACGTGGACTAGCCAAGATGGTTCCAATGGGCGGATGTTTACGTTCTTGAACTAGGTTTATATGTCGCATGGACATTGGGTATTTATTCTGGAATTGCGCGTTACAGACCAAGTAACAGGTCATCAGTGAAACAGATTGATAACGTACAGTGTATATAGTAGAAAATGACGAATACAATGTCGAGAGTTCAACAGGAGCATTAATCTATACCTGCCACTCAAACGTGCGTGGGAGAGACTGTACAAGCTTCATATTGGCTAGAGATTACCAGTATTGCATTATGTTTAGCCAATGGTCTAATAGCTTCCGCTCACGTGATCGTGGAATGTTTGGAGTATTTACAAACACTGAACGAATGAATGAAAGAATGAATGGCGAATCTCCTTGCCAAATTCTGGCATTGCATCATAATCTAGCACGTGTATTTGTAAAATGATCATAATAAATATATCTATCATAAAGAGTCACAGCTGTATAGTATTACATGTTGGGACTTTCAAGACAGGATATATAGGCCTAATTGAATTTAAGTGACTTAATTAAGTCTTGTGAAATATAGGTAAATTTAGGCTACCCAATCGGAAAAAAAGCATTTTCCAAGGTTAACAAATTATGGGGACAAAATATAACCTTCAATATGTGTGTGTGTGTGTGTGTGTGTGTGTGTGTGTGTGTGTGTGTGTGTGTGTGTGTGTGTGTGTGTGTGTGTGTGTGTAGGTCTAATTCATTGTATGCAACTTCAAGATCCGTGTAACCTGTAAATACAGTGGTAGGGAGTGTTTTGTCATGATTAAGACTCGGTAGTGCATGTCCATGCTTATCCGTACTATTCCTTCTCGTGGACACAGGATGTTCGTTGAAATACATAATATGTCTAGCGGGCAAATTACAGCTGTAAGATTCATTGTTGTTATTGTTTTGTTTACGTTTTATTGCGAATTGTTTCTGAATGTTAAAGGATCCTACACGAGTCTACCTCATGGAGTGAATACATGTAATTAATATTTTATTAGATCTATTACTACCTTCAAAGAAATAAGGAAACGTATAATTATTATACGTTTTAGTGTTCAAAGAGAGGCAAGTTATAAGTAGGCCTACCACTTGTACCGCGCAACCCAGAGACACATGCAAGCACATGCAGTATGGTGTATAGCTTACATATTTCTCACATGTATGGTACATTTCATTACGATTACCTGACTTAGTTTTGAGATATACCCCTTTATATGTCAGCGTCTCTAAGTAATACATATTTCAATATTATCGGTATGCTTAATCTTATTAAAATTAGATACGAAAGTATAGCTCCAAATATGGTTGAGCGTCAGTATATATTTGGAGCGATACTTTCGTATCTAATTTTAATTACATTTTTGTATGCTGTAAATATTATTCAGAATGTCAGAATATGGTAGGATACAGGCTACACGATGTTGGCAATGAATGAATCGATAAGCTAGGCTATATAGCAGTTTGTCATTTAGCCCGAGGAAAATCCACACTATACAGCCTAACCTCGGTTCGTTATTGATATTTGTTTGCTTAATTCTTAATTGTGCTCGTTCAAACCATCCAAATTGGTCTTCTGTGAGGAAGTGAACACGTGGAAAAATACTCGCCCGTAGTACATTTCCATAGTAGGACTGACGTCACTATGGCGGTAAATATTCACCCACGTGACTGTGACGTCACACGGCCTATATAAGCGATGTACACAGACATTTGTTTACAATTTTGGTACAGCATCAGAGGACAGACGTATACGAGATATATACGAACTTCGAATTTAAACAACGTGTAAAATAAACATACATTCTTACTGTACGACTCTCTGTATCTATACTTGGAGAGTATTAGATTATGTCGAAGGAACTTCTCCGAGTTATCAACATAGAAGAAATTCAAGTATGTGAACCTATGCTTGGAAACGGAGAGAAGGGATCAGGAATCAAGTATGTTTTCCACACAGCACCAAAAGTGAGTTTTTCTTCTTTATATTTATTATGTATGTTAAACAGCAATGTTCATTTCCCATAATAATATAGGCCTTACATATCAACAATAGTAATTAGCATAACTAGCTTCCGTATGTTTTTGTTGTAATATAAATAACATATACATAAATACGATTTTAGTTTCTGAAGAGAAAGTAAAACAAATTAATTAAATATGTAAAAGTTAATTATTTTGGTAATATAAATCAAAGCATGTGTTATAATATCACTCAGTTTTGGTTTCTACGTATAACGTATACATACTTCCTCTAATAACCATTACTTCATTCGGCTTCGGTCAGTGTTACACAAAATTAAAAACATACAGGTTTTGTTTCCTTGACAACAACACCTACGTGTGTCTTGGTGACATTTCTGTGTAGTCTGGATCCAGCCAGATATAGCTGGTTGCCATGGTATTTGTCGATTATTTCGCTTTCAACCTTGATTATTTCCGACGTCTTGACGAGAAATCGATAATGATTTGGCAAAAGCGCTATATTTGTGGCTGGTCTGACTTTGTGGCGAATGCCGATGACGTAATCTCAGCACCCAGGTTGCCGAGATACACTAATTCCATTAAAGCACCCCCGACTATTTTAACGTATTCTTTTTCTTCTTCTCTCTCCTCTTATATAGACACTCTCCACATTTTTGCTTTTTCTCTCTCTTTCTCCCTCTCTCTCTCTCTCTCTCTCTCTCTCTCTCTCTCTCCCCTCTCGTCTCTCCTCCTCCTCTCTCAACCCTCTCAACTTGTACTGTTCACAAAATCCCCATATATACTAGCAATATATAATTTGAGTTTTCAAGGGTGTATACATACCTACTAAAAAGGTTTAGTTATCTCGGGACCTGAGTTGTTCAAATCTCCACCTACATATTTATACTTCCCACTATAAAACATCTGCGGCGGTATTACCTTGCCGTATAAATCCGTATTAACAGGTGTAACAATAAATGTTGCTTTCGTATTGCGTTCTTGATATGCGCTTTACTTGACACTTCAGATAATAAAGGTGTTCGTTTTAAATGTATATATGCACGTATATTTAATTAGTCCTGCACATGTACAGTTTTAATAACAAGACTTATGAAATATTACAAATAAGAACATATAATAATATGTAGGGTTAAAGTTAATATTACGATCAAATTAGTTTATTAATTAATTAGTTTATTTTGTAATAAATACATTATTTATACATGCAATATAGTAGCCTACTACTGAACAATTAAGAAGCCCAATGCACGCCCTTGAAAACATGCCCAACCCACGCGCGTATAGATCTCCAATTTATAAACAGTAACGCATGTAATGTGTAATGCAAACATACGTAAATATCGTCACTAAATAACAGATGTTTGTCATATCATACACTTATTTTTCGTTTATAACGCTGGTAAACAAACACTCACTTTCTTGTTTTGGTATTAATTTCCAGTCTAGTTTTCTAATAAGCGTGCATGTATACACGACGCGTATACTGTAATTAATAAACACCTGTTTCAATAATCGATTATTAATCAAAAACAGGTGTGCGCGGAAACATATTATGTAGTAGGGCCTATTATATTAATTAGAAATATGTTCCAAGGACGATTTGTTTGTTTTCTACATTGGTATTTTATCATTTTGCAGAATACAATAATAATATCGTTGTGGTATATATCTGAATTAAAGATGAAAGGTGTCATGCCATCTCCCACGCATGCCTGTCTATTTTATTCATTCACAACCTACGCACATGAAATTCTTTCTCAGACGAGTTATCTCCCTTTGATTAAACCATACTAGTGTATGAAAAACATCAACGAAACTGTTATCCGTATATTTGTTGTTGTTGCTTTATTTCACATTTGTTCATACTATCGTACAAAACCGCTGATGATAGTAGACAATCTTAATATCTATTAATTATAAACGTATAATCAATACAAATAATTATATTTCTGAGCCCCAGCTCTACGGAAATTGGTGTTATTCAGGTCACGCATACCTCGACATCAGTTACCTCCTTTTACTTGGATGTTTCCAGTCGTTGTGAATCACTTATTGATTTTACACCGTGTGTACGTAATATAAGAGACTCCATAAGCGCTTCCTGGTATTCGTCACGATCACGGCACGGAGTTCGTTATTGACTAACTTGGCAACGTGCCAGTGACGTCACGTTAATTCCCAGAACGCTGTGGCACCAATGCAAACAGACGATAAGTGAAATCAAAACGTCAGTTATATTTAGCTGCGGATTCCAATTTCGTTTGTAATCGATAGTAGAGTCTGAAAACTGCATTAGCCATTTATTCGTCAGTTTTAGGCCTAAGCGTAATAATAAACGTCTTGAGTAGCCTACATGTCTATAATTAAACAGTAACTATGGCCAATATTTAATTGAAATGGTTAATAAAGTAGTAATCGATTATCGTGGATAAAATGTTCATGTAAAATAATCGTATTTCTTATTATAGTATATATAACATATACTTGTGCATATTGAATACATAGTTGAATATTACTATATCTACGTGGTATCATCATTAATCACCCGATAATCGCACCGCATATCCAAAATATGCGTCGATTCTAGCGATTTGATTGGTTGAGAAGAGTCCTGTGAAAAGTGTTACACCCGGCCGGTTTGCCTACTCATAACAGTTATGACCTTATAATGAAACATACATGATTGTGACGTCATTGCAAACCCCATCGGCTTGCAAGTTAGAAAGATATTTCAGCATGAATATTCACAAATCCGGTACGTTTATAGTGTAGAACGATTTTGGATACATTCGTTGCCAGCGTGATTTCCGGGTTTTTACAGGCTGACATTTCTCGTATTCAGCTTGTAAAAACCCGTACACCCCGGAAATCACGCATATCGCATAATCACGCGCCGTCTCAATAAATACTTTCCTATCCGTTATTTTACACACATCGTAAAACTTTCGTATCTATTATATTACACAAATCGTACTTGCGTATTGATCAGTTATTGTACCTAAATCGTAATATTCGTATCTACTGTCATATTACCAACATCGTAATAGTTTCGTACTATCTGTTATATTACCTAAGTATTGTAATACTTTCGTATCTGCTATATATTGCATGTAATATCTGTTGTAATATTACACCATAAACTCTGTTTCAGGTCGGTAATGGCGACGTCGACAGTATCACAACGACGGAGACTGCTGATAGTCAGGAATTGTCGATCGAGAACGGCTCGGTAAAGGTCATCGATGAAACCGAGGGTTGCGAGCTGGAGCGAGCCGCGTGGGGTGGCAAGCTCGAGTTTATATTCACATGCATCGGTTATGCCGTGGGCCTCGGCAACGTGTGGAGATTTCCATACCTGTGTTACAAGAATTGCGGAGGTACGTTTAGTTTTAAATAATCTAAAAGAATATCAGGGTTCAGATCTGTCTCCTGATGATGATGATGATGATGATGATGATGATGAATAGATTATGATAGTTGGTGATGGTTGATGATGGTAATTACAGTGGTGATGATGATGATGATGATGATACTAAGGATTGTATGAATTATCATACAATCCTTAGTATCATCATCATCATCATGGTATAATGGTTATGATACATGATGATGATGAGTATTATTATTATTATTATTGTGATGATGATTATGATGAGGATTATTATTATTATTGTTATTATTATTAGGCTATTATTATTATTATTACTATTATATTATTATTCATACTGTTCTTTGTTTACAGGAGCATTTCTCATCCCGTATGTGATAATGCTGGCGGTCGTTGGTCTTCCATTATTTTACATGGAATTGGCATTTGGCCAATTTGCAAGTCTGGGACCTATCTCAATCTGGAGAATAAATCCCTTGTTTAAAGGTACGCTATACATCCCTTGTTTAAAGGTACTCTACGTTTACCTGTGTGTTTTAATTTAAATTTATTATTTTAAAGTTTTGTATTAAAAAAATAAATATATATATATATATACCAGAATATACATTATTGTATTGGTTATTCCATTCCAGGCCTGGGTTATGCTATGGTTATGGTATCCTGGCTGATAAGTTTGTACTACAACGTCATCATATCGCATACCTTGTTCTACCTATTCGCCTCGATGACGTCAGTGTTGCCATGGACAACGTGTGACAATGCCTGGAACACTCAGAACTGTCTTCCCCACAACGAAACAGGTAAATACTATGTTGTAAATATATTACATATTACATCTCATCGTATATGGGTGAGATATTACATAAGCGACATTCTTAAAGCTATTTTTCTTTCTATGTTGTTTTCCATATGAAAAGAAAAAAGATTATAAGGTAGCCAGTAGTACTAAGTATATGTTTATTGAAAGATCCATTATACGTAACATTGTACCTTATATGAAATCTAGAACACGGTTTTTCAAATTTGTCTATTTTCATTAACAGCCAAACAAGCTCATCTTACGAACATAACCAACACACCTGCTGAGGAATTTTACAAGTAAGTATATATAATAATAGTAATATATAAAAATGTAGGTTATTTTAGTAGTAGCATTATATACAATGTGGATTATTGGTAACACAAACAAATGTAAAGCATTTACATGCGAAGAGATTATATTAAGCATATTGTTTTAAAGTTGAATTTGGGGTTTAGAACCGCTTTCAAGATTATTTTACTTATATTACAGTTTGTTCAATTACCAGTCTATTACAAGGCATTCTTATAATTGCTTCGAAATGTGCATCCTCTAGATCATAAGCCAAGACTCCTTAAACATACGCTACTTTGCATATGAAGGAGAAATCTAGCTGGATCTCAAGGATATATTGAAAACATGTGGTAACAGTGATATAGGCCTACTTATAATATAATATATATTATATAACTACTTCCTGACATTCATTATTGACATCATTATGTTCGTGTTCGTTTCAGGTACTACGTTCTCGAGCAGAGCGAAGAAATAGGAGAACTGGGTTCCGTCAGCTGGAAATTGGCCCTCTGCCTCCTCCTTGCCTGGATTATCGTAGGGGCGTGTTTGATTCGCGGTGTGCAGTCTCTGGGAAAGGTATGTTCCAAGTCCTGTGTATGTTCCAAGCTTTGCGCATAGAAGAATATATGTGCTGCCTTCTATTGTAGTCATCTCCGAGACACAAACACCATGATTGTTGTAGTGTAGAGGTCATACAGAGGATGGCCTATCCATTTGTCCTTGTCAAAGACGTTTCGTGACATTTTGCTTTGATTTTTAATGATTTTTTTACATTAAAAAAACCCAAACAATTGAAGCCAACAGAAAAATGTCAAAAATTAAAAATCGAAAGATTTGCCACGACGTAATTCTTAAGCACTAGCGTAGCTATTAAAGATCTAGGACATACACTATGTTTATGTATTTATATAACGTTAATGTTAATTAGTTGAGAGACATATATTAATGTATTTATCTATATTGCAGGTTGTGTACTTCACCGCAATATTCCCCTACATCATGCTGACCATCCTGCTGATCAGGGGATGTACCCTAGATGGAGCTTGGGATGGAATTAGATACTATCTGGAACCAGACTTCTCAAGACTGGCAGACCCAAGAGTAAGTATACGATTTGACGTTACATTTTGCTGGATCGATCATATATACAGTAGACCTCGTATATAACGGTCTCGCATAAACCAGACAGTCGCCTATAATAGCCGCCGCACACTAGCGATTTCCGTCGGGTTTCGATCGCCTAGTGTGCAGGTGCTCCAAATAATGCTAGATATTGTGCGATCGGTCGGCGAGACTAAAGATCGCAGTCGCCGGCCAACGCACACTTGCGATTTTCCGTCGGAAATACTAGTGTGCGGCCAGCATAACGTACCGAATCTGCAGTCCCGGTCCCGTCTAGCTAATTACGGCATATGCGTATAACGGACTTCGCATATAACGGACAAAAATAGCCGGTCCCAATGAGTACGTTATATGCGAGGTCTAATGTATACTAGAGTTTTAATTTGACTTTACCGTTTGTTGGATTCGGTACTGTAATGTTTGACGTCACGTGGTGGGTTTTTTCCCCGTAGGTCTGGAGCGACGCTGCTACACAGATCTTTTTCTCGCTGAGCGCCTGCAGCGGTGGCCTCATCGTCATGTCCAGCTTCAACAAGTTCAGCAACAACTGCTACCGCGACTCGCTCATCGTGGCCCTCATCAACTGCTCCACTAGCATCTTCGGTGGCTTCGTCATCTTCGCCATCCTCGGGTTCATGGCCAAAGAAAAGGGCGTAGAGGTCAAGGACGTAGCAGCCGGAGGTAGGTGTTACATGTCTGTGTTACATGTCTGTGTTACATGTCTGTGTTACATCACAGAACTTTGAATAAGTACAATACAATATTATACCATCTATGATCTATCTATATAGTAATGTAATAATATAATGATTACTATATATAGATAGATGGTATACGATTTTATTATAATTATTCAAAGTTTATGTGGTTACATGCGAGCTCTCTTGGTTTCTCTCTCTCTCTCTCTCTCTCTCTCTCTCTGTATGCGTCTCTCTCTCCTCTTTTGGTTTCTATGTCTGTGTTTCTCTCTGTGTGTGGGTATACTCTCTCTCTCTCTCTCTCTCTCTCTCTGTATGCGTCTATCTTGAAATCTCGCGGCTCTCTTGGGTCTGTCTGTGCCTCCCTCTTTCTCTCTCTTTCTCAATATCTCTGTATGCCTCTCTGTATGTGCGTCTCTCTACCCATCTTCCTCCTTTATTGTCTCTCTCCCTCCCTCCCTCCCTCCCTCACTCTCTCTCTCTGAAACCTCTACCTCTACTTATTGTTCTCATCTTATCCTCCAGGTCCTGGTCTCGCCTTCATCGTGTATCCTGAAGCCATTTCCAGGATGCCGTTCTCGCCTGTATGGGCAGTGTTCTTCTTCCTCATGATGGCGACCCTCGGATTCGGATCTCAGGTATGAGGTCGCATACTAACCAACACCACGTACTAAATTGTCCTTCAATTTTATTATTATTTTTAAAATGTTATTTGGTGTCTATAGACCCAATTTCAAGATTAACGAATAACAATATGTTTGGCTATTGATATAGATCTAGTCTAATATTAGTCCTTGTCAAAAATATTGAAAACCCTTAAAAAAAAAGTGTTTTTAATAATTACGTTTTTCAAATCTAAAATATATTATTTTCAAAGTAATTGATTCTATGTCAGATAATTAATTAATTATATGGCTTATCTTGGAATACATTGAACATTCCAGTTTTCAATCGTGGAATGCGTAATGAGCTCCTTCATCGATGAGTTCCGGAGTTCATTCCCTGGAAGGTTTGGAACTACCATCTTCAGAATTGCTGTCTGCATTGTGGGATTTCTGCTTGGTCTGCCCATGGTTTGCAAGGTGAATATCGCAAACAGTCACACGTTGTGCCTCTTCTATGTCATTCCCATTTTGATTTTATATCTATGTAACTTTGTCAAACTTTACTCTGATAATGTGGCCCAATCGTAATTCGTAAGCGTAAGAATTTACTTAAATATGTCGTCATGTCACAAAAATACTCGAATACAAAATGGCGTCACTTCCGGTGAGTCAGAAGAATATATTGTTGTTTAAAATAGATATACAGATTATATCTGTGTATGGTCTCTTGTACCACCAATATTATTCTTACATTGTGCTACATTTATTTTATACGTGTTTGTATAAATTGCAATTGTTATCTTATTTTAAAATTCTTGTTTCTTTCCAGGGTGGCATATATTTGCTGGACCTGGTCGATTTCAGTGTCAGTGGATTCCCGCTGCTGTTCGTTGGCTTAATGGAACTTGTTGCAATTAACTGGATTTACAGTAAGTTTACAACATACATGTACATGAACACACGTTTTATACATCATAATAGAATCCGTAATACTGTTCCTCGAATGTTTTAAATAAAGAAAACGGCAAAACATTTTATTAACAACTGTAAACACACATCTTTGTACGCTCAATTACTTTAACAAGACTTTGAGGGATCAAATTGATCATATACACCAGAAATAACACATAATACATTTCTTAACATTTACACAGAAAAAAGGTCAAAACAACCTTTCAGCGCTACGGATGTTGTGGGTTTCCTCCTCCCACAAACTGACAAGCCGTGATATTAGTAAAATAATTTTGAAAACGTCTCCAAATTCAAAATAAAATCAATAAAAAAGAATGCTCTGCTATAACATAGTACTACATAGCAGAGCCGGGAGAGTATACCATAGATTATACAATTTATCTAAACATGAAACATCTTCCTTCCAGAATTCAACAACTTCGCCTCTGACGTCCACATGATGCTGGGAAGCAAGCCTAACATCTACTGGAAGATCTGTTGGAAGTTCGTCTCGCCTCTAGTCATTGCAGCCCTCATCATCTTCAACATGATCATGTACAAGAACCCAGTGTATCAGAGCGGCCAGGGTTTCCCTCCCGTCATGTTAGCCGTGGGCTGGCTCATCACGCTCTTCCCAATCTCTCTCATCGTCTTCTACTTCGTCTACAAGTACTGCACGGATGGCGGGTTTTCGGTAAGATCATCAGGCTTTCCTCCCCTTTGAAACATGCATCAGTGTATAGGTATAACAGTGAAATAGTATAATACATCGTTATACTTGCACTTCCAATATATCGTTACACTTGCACCAATACATCGTCATACTTTGCACTTCCACTGCATCGTTATAATTGCACTTCCAATACATCGTTATACTTGCACCTCTCAATACATCGTTATACTTTGCACTTCCACTGCATCGTTATACTTGCACTTCCACTGCATCGTTATACTTGCACTTCCAATACATCGTTATACTTGCACCTCCCAATACATCGTTATACTTTGCACTTCCACTGCATCGTTATACTTGCACCGTTTTCTTACTCTTCCCATTTTATTCTCTACAGCTCCTAGTCTACAGTATGGCGCCTCTTCCAACATGGGGTCCCGGGAAGCTGAAAGACCGGAAGGGCGACGTCAGATACGCTCCAGCCGTTAGCTCCACTGAGGATCTTCAGAAGCCGATACCGTCGTTCCTGTTCGCTTCCACGACTTCCACCATGACCGCCGACACGCGCCTGTCTGCGCTGTCGTCATTGGTCAATAGCCGCGCGTCGCTGACACCCAGCGTCGCGAACGTTTGAGCATCGCGAATAGACGAACGTCTGAAATACGCAGTAATGGTGGAACAGGGTCTGGTAGAAGAGGAGACAACTCTTCGTGGTGGGTGACATGCGTCACGTGGATCGTGGTGCTTAAGTATCAGATGGAGAACATTAGTTATCACCTTCCCGGAGAGGTGCGTCGGCACGCGGTGCTACAGCAGCGACTTCCGGTTGAAACGGCGTGAATTCCTAAAGAAAGGAATGATCATGCACTTTGATCCGTTTACTATAGACGTATAACTCATCTAGTTCTAGTAGACACGGGTATTGAAGACAAGAACTGACATGTGATAGAGCCAATGGAAACCGGAAGTTAAAGCGGTTCCGGTAAAGCTTGCGAACACAGAACACAGAACAGAACCTATATTCACTCAGACAGAGACAAGAACAGAAGCGCTCCGTCGTGTGATGTCACTGACGTCAGATTTACGGTGGAAAGAAATTCGGCTCCGTTGCAACATGTTTTCAAACGTGATATGGAACATTTTACAAGTCGTTATATAGTATATACATGGCGGCCACATCACGTCGAAAATACTAAACGAAAACAATGGACGCATATTAATAATAATTACATTTAGAAAGCACAAGATTCACATGACAGCGCGGCGTAAGCCTACGCATCAATGGTTGTTTGCGATGTGGCATTAACTGAAATGGTTTCAAAACATTTGACATCTAGTCCCCAAAGTACAGTGAAGTAGTACGGACATATAATATCATCTTGGGAACAGTCATGTCCAACTTCATGAGCTCAACATCTAGAACCTAGTGGACTTTTGAAGAATATCCTGAACATCAAAAATAGACCCTATTGTCGCTCCGTTTCCGAATCAAACCTCAATTTGGAATTTCCGAACGGTTTTTCGATCGGAAAAGACCATACTTATTTTACAGCATACTCCATCTAGTCATATAGACTATGTGTGTTACAAGGCTGACTTTCATAGAACATTCCAGACGTTTGTAAGATGTTTCCAGAGCCTGTGTGATTTCCAAGATGGCCGATGTTTAATATAGAAGGGGTTTTCTTTTGCACTTAAATAGGCTCAGTTTTGCCAGCACGCCTAGACAGAGTGACCATCACGTGACCATCAATTGACCAATCCATCTAATGTTATTACATGATCATGTTTACAATATTATTTTAAGTTTTAAAATGTTGGTTCGTTATAGAAACCTAACATAAAAAATTTGGACAGAACACTATTTTGAAAAATATTAATTCTTAAAAGAACGAATGACAATCAGTCTATTTTTGTTTAATAATTGTATGGCAACATGTAACATAGGCCTATGTGATATTATATGTATTACATTATCACTGGAATACGTATAACATGTAAAAGTAATTATATATCAAACATGTGAAATATGCTATTTGCTGTCTTATTACTTTTATATTGTATGCGTCCCTATGAGAATTCTAACCGTGTTGTGTCTCCAGTCTAATTAAATTGAAATCCTTGTTCGTTTCCGCTTCTCGGCAACATCAAGGAACAGCTGAAACGAACACAGATTTCATGTTATTTAGAGTTGATGTTATCGGATAACTATACATTTACATTATGTAATTCGAATTAAATTTTGGTTTGTTTTAGTTATTCCCTACATTACGAAGGATACCAAGATGTAATTTTAGTTATATCATCGAATGTAGGCCCTATGTACATGTATACATAATTACGTTATTATGAATACCGGTGCTGTTGTTAACATTGCGTGTGAGATTTGTTCCATATTTGCATTTACTCGACGAATGAAGGTATTTTTATATGCATTTAACGCAACTGTATTCGGCAATTAAGTATTTTATATTTATTGGGTGTAACAATGAAAATTGATTTGTATGTATTCTTTGTGAATGGTGTCTCAGAAGAGATAAAAGAGAAGGTTATGAGTGAACTGTTTATGATCTCGACAAACTATATCTTTAATTATTTATGGTTACTACTGCCCGTCGTACTTGATCTCCAAGCATTTACATGTGATCTAACACAAATGTTTATAAGTGTTTTTAATGTGGAAATATGGCTAGTCTACGGAGTATTTTAAGGGACATGGGTGGGAAAAGCATTTTAAGGGACATGGGTGGGAAAATAAATATATTTGCGTAAACCTTTTCTATGGTATAATATATATTTTATCTATAAGATGTAAACTATGATTGCAATCAAATTAATTTTACGCAATTTTATTATACTCGATAACCAAAACATACATTAACTATTATTTTACTTTTTTTTCTGCAAAGAGTATTATTTTCAGTTCAATATTTCATCATCACATGTCCATTTCATCGTTGAGCATTGCTGAGATTCCCAATATGTAATTGTAACTGAAGACAAGTCGTGTATATATATTGTTTGATGCCAATCAATGCAAACGAAGGGTATTTTACACGTGTATTATATAGAGACGCTTGCTTTGTTATTGTTGACGTGTTTATAGATAAAACAAAAAATGAAGAAAAGAAAATGACTTTTTCTTATTTTATACATCGAGATTCAGAAGGTTCCATTTCCACGTGCTGATATCTGTTTGTCATTCCATAAAGTATGTACCGAGATAATCTACGAAATAAGGGTGTCAATGCATTTCATACCAAACTACATCCTCGAAAACCCAGGCCATTATGACTACACTAACCTCCGTCAAATAGGTTAGTGTATTCATAATGGCCTGTGTTATCGAGGATGACCAAACTATACAGTATAGCAAGCATCGGAATAATGCTACTCCGCGTTTCTGTTATTTTAAAAGTTGTATTCTGGGTTTCGGTACGTAACGTAGTTCTAAGATTCCCACTGTGATGTAAAACAATAATTCATCCTAAGCTACGTTGTGACGACGTGATTGTGTTAGCTGGGATATTTATTTTCACATTGAAGTTATATTATCAAGTAAGGGTAAGTTCGGGTGTCAACTATACCCTAGTACATCTATATTCGATTATCGTTCACACTTGAACTTACTTTAGATCTACTGCCTACCACGTCTTCGTATAGTAATAATGTACCAAGCGCAGCTGGGAATTGTGTCATTGCCTGGGGGATATGGCCAATGCATGCCCCTTTATGGTCCCATATAAATATCCGTATTATAATTATTAGTAGGCCTATTGACATGGCCTTTTAAAGAATGTAAAATATATAGGGGCTTTAAAAGGCGGTGTCCATATTCTCGCCTTGAGGAAAGCATAGCATGACGTGTTTCAATATGCAACGGATATAGGCCAGGCCCCACATTAGGGTCCGACCGGCTTTTAGCAGATGGGCCAAGTCATCCGTGTTCCCAGTAAGAACCCGGATATAGACAAGAAGTCACCGCTGAGCATTTTCATTGGTTGCATTATTAAAATATTTTGGTTGCGGAAGCGTTTACAGCATGACTCACTATTTCTCCGAAATTAAACATTGAACAGAAAGAAACATTTATTCACTCGAAATACCCCCATTATATATGCATTGTATAACAGTGGGAAGTTTTTGTTATAGGGCATGTGACACGCCACGCATATTATTAATTAATTGCTCTTTCCTGATGTTCTCGATTGCGTTTGAGCACTTTAGAAACGTCAAGCTTCATTCTTAGTTTACTTCACAATTTGTTATTTAAAAAAAATATATGATTGGTGTAATTCAGGCTTCTTTAGGAAGTGATTCAAACAAAGAGTTAAAGGCATAATATCACAGATATTTATGCTTGTTTTGGACTAGTTCTTAGCTATAACTGCAAAGTACATTCAATTGACATACATAAAATCATGTTTGTACTTCCAA
>JAUTBV010068538.1:0-19695 GCA_032361325.1 Lepetodrilus fucensis
CAAAAATATCACAAAATGGAGCACTCTCACCTGAGATGGGCATACTCTTTCCACTTGTTTTACTACTTTTTGGATCTGGGTATATGATATATAGATATAGATAACTTACTTAATACTCTCTATCTTGATACGGTTATCTACGATACTTATATGATCTTTATGGTTTTTTGTATATACATAATATCCACCACTACCATCATCTTCCCAATCTATATCGCTATCTAAATCTTTTGCAGGAAGAAGCAAAAATAGTTTTTTACTATTTACATCTCTCCATTTAACTTGTAGTGTCTGATTTTCAAACTCCATAGAATTAAAAGGCATCCATTTTGATGACTTTATATACATAGATGTATCTTTTGGTATAACTATTTTTATATGACTTTTACCATCTTTAAGATTTTCATAACCTAGATATTTAACACCATTAAAAATAACAGATCTATCATCAATCTGAGTATAGTTAGGACTTGTAGATTTAAATATCCAACTATAATTATGAGTTTTATCTGATTTTATAATATCCAAATCTATGATATATTCACCTCTAACATAAGCTAAAGTTCTTTTAATCTCACAACCTTGATAATGGGTTTTAAGAGTTGAAAATTTGATATCTTTATCTATATCTTCATCTAAAATATCTGCTTTGGTATTAGCATCTGGACCTATATCATCTATAAGGATTACATTGTGTGATTTTGCATCTACATATTTTGTATAGCCACTATGCTTAACACCCGATGAATCAATAACATAACCACCATCATGCCAATGATTGTATCCAGAATCAAAAGTTAAAAGCTCATTAAATGCAGTAATTACAAAGCTACCTATATCAGAATGCGAATAAGTCCAATACCGCTCATAAACACTCCAATTTCCATCTTTTCCAAAGAACCAAACTCCCAAACTATCTTGTTCCCAGTTTTTTCTCAGTACACTCTCTGTTTTAAAGCTTTTTGATGCTGAAATAGTTTTATCATCTTCTATATCATTATAAAGTGCAATAGCTATATGATTATGATATGGGTGCAAGGTTGGTGATAAGTTAAAGACCTTATTGAAGAGTGAAGAGTTTTGACCACCATATCTGCTATTAGACAACAACCCCATAAAACCAAGACCCTTATATGCTTCCGCAGTAGCATGTGGTATATGAACACCCTGACTTGTAACTTGATAACTAGCATACTCTAGCCATCTACTAAATATTTTATTTTGTAGAATCTTGTCACCAATCAATCTCTGATAAGCTATAGAAAAAGGTATAAATTGGATTGCCATATAGTTACTATATCCAATACCTTCTATAAACTCTCCGCTATCTCTAAAAAACCATATATTTTCATCTCTAAATATCTCATATATTGATCTTTTAAGCCACTCATCATATTCACTCTCATCTACACTCTTACCATCTTTTAAAACAAATGATGCTAGTCCAAGAGCTGATGAAGCTAGAACTCTTTGATTTCCAAAATTTGCTCCTCCTGGAACTCCATTTTTCATAGTCTCATAGTAGTATCTTGCCTCTTCTTCAATCTTTGCTCTTATGATATTATGATCTTCATCGCTCAATCCATCCCAAGATGCCAAAAGATCATAAGCTTCTATAAAATCAGAAAATCTATGACTACTTGGCTCTAAATAACCATGGTTTGGTTCTCTATATATATCTTTATTTACTAAAATATCTCTTGCTTTTTTTGCAGAGTCTATATCTCCATTTAACCACCAACGAAATGATTTTGCAGTAATTCCATAAATAGCTTTATAAAAACTTTTCCAAGGCTCTTTCTTTACTCTATCTTTCATCAACCCTCTATCGCTATTACTATATAAAAGATATGGGTGCTCTTTTTTTACTGCAATAACCTTTATCACTTCATTAGCACTATTTCCTGCACTATCTTTTACACTATATTTTATGGTATATGTTCCTACTGTTGTTGTATCTACATTTCCACTTTTTACTATTTTTGATGTTATATTTCCATCTATATCATCTACTGCTGTAGCCCCTTCATCTTTATAGTTATCTCCTACTGTTATAGTTAAACTACTAGAGCCTTTTAGTGTGATAACTGGTTTTGTATTGTCTTTTGGATTTTCTTTGTCTTCTGGTTTTGGTGTTATTGGTTTTTCTTTATCATCTGGTTTTTCTTTATCTTTTGGTTTTGTGTTGTCTTCTGGTTTTATTTTTAATCTTATCTCTTTTAGTTTCTCTTTTGTTATTGAGGTTTTACTATCTAGTTTTGATACTAAATCATTTATCTTTTCTAGCTCCTCTTGTGTATTTATATCATTTACTCCTACACTTTCATAATCTTTTATTGTTGGTGTAGTTGAATTACCTTTTGTTTTTGAATACTCTTTTATAATCTCTAATGATGTTTGTTCTTCTTTAACTTTTACATTCTCTTCATATGATATATCATCTCTATCTACTGAATTACATGATGTTAAAAATGTGCTTATTATTAAGATTGACATTATTTTTAAGATATATGTTTGCATAGGTATTTCCTGCCTTTGTGTCTTTAGAAAGTAAATCGACAGGTTTGTATTTATTGTTAGTTTTACTCAAATAGCAAAGTACAAAGCCTCTGGATGATGAACAACTAGTGCAGATGTGCTCTGTTCAGGGTGCATCTGAAAAGTCTCACCAAGCTCAATCCCAAACTCCTCAGGTCTTAACATATCAAAAAGATACCTGTTAAGTTCAAGATCAGGACAAGCGGCATAACCAAACGAATATCTCTTACCATGATATGCTCTCATCTTCACATCTCTTAGTGATGAGCCCTCTTTTTCACTGATATTTAGCTCCAATCTTATCTGCTTGTGAAGTATCTCAGCCACAGCTTCTGCTAGATCTACACTAACTCCATGAAGATGATGATAATCACTAAATTTTCCATCACTATAAAGCTCACTCTCAACCTCACTAAATCTCCCACCCGCACTAGCAAGTGTCAATGCCACAACATCATGCCTATCAGATCTAAAGTAATCAGCCAAACACCTATGAGGCTTTCTGCCTTGTCTTGGAAACTCTAAGATATACTTTGCTCTATCTCTCACAGCTTCAAGAGGCTCTTTGTTTATCTCATCTTCACCATTCCACCCCTCACTCTCATCAAATATCAAGAGTCTATCTCCATCACTTCTACAAGGGTAATATCCATAAAGGGCAACTGGTCTAAATATATCTTTCTTTAAAATCTGCTGTTTTAACTTCTCAAAAAGAGGCCACATCTCATCCTCTAAAAATCTCTTTTTAAAATCTTTATCTTTGCCTTTGTTTGTATAACCCCATCTTTGCGAAAAGAGTAGTTTGTGATTTATCCAATCAAATGCCAACTCTTTTATATCAGCATCCAAAACTCGCCTACCCCAAAATGGAGGATTTGGTATATCTACATCAGATCTTGGCATCTTAATCTTTGAGAGTGGTGGCATAACAATCTCTTTTTTCTCTTTAACAGCTATATCTAAATCATCATTATTATCCCCACCTAGATTTGTATCAAAGTTACCCTCTTCTATACGACTCATAGAAACGATACCATCAAAAGCATCACGGCAGTAAAAGATTGGTCCATCATACTCAGGTCTACAAAAATCATCTATAAACTTTTTTGTCAAAGCTGCACCACCCAAAAGTATAGGTATATCAATCCCCATCTTTTTTAACTCTTTTAGATTTTCAAGCATCACGGCAGTCGATTTTACCAAAAGCCCACTCATACCAAAAGCATCTACTTTATGCTCTTTATGCACTTTTAAAAACTCATCCAAATCAGCTTTTATACCGATATTTATAACCTTATAGCCGTTATTTGTCAGAAGTATATCTACGAGGTTTTTACCGACATCGTGAACATCACCCTTTACAGTTCCTATGATTACAGTTGCTTGAGTTTTTTTATCTTGTTTTGGAAGATAGGGATTTAGAAAATCCACACTAGCTTTCATAGTTTCAGCAGATTGAAGCACAAATGGAAGTTGCATCTGCCCACTTCCAAACATCTCTCCAACCTCTTTCATAGCATTTATAAGAAGTTCATTTACTATCTTTGTTGGATCTATCTCATCTTTTGCACTACCTAAAAGCTCTAACATCCTCTCCTTATCGCCATCTATGAGAAGTTTTCTAATCTTTGCTTTTGTATCTAGCTTTAAAAACTCCTCATCCTCTTTGCCCTGATCTATAGCTTGGACATCTGAGAAGTGATCTATAAACTTAAATAACGGATCACCCTCCTCTCTCTTGTTAAAGAGCAGATCTTCACAAATCTTTAGATCCTCATCACTGATCTTGCTAAGAGGCAGAGTATTTTTGACATTTACGATAGCCATACTTAGCCCTGCTTCTACACAGTGATATAAAAATACTGAGTTTAGATACTCTCTTGCATGTTTATCTAGCCCAAAAGAGATGTTTGAAACACCAAGCACAAAGCCAACTTCTGGGTGCATCTTATGAAACTCTCTTATAGCTTCTATAGTCTCAATGGCAGCAGTATGATACTCCTCATCGCCACTTCCAACGGTAAAGGTAAGTAGATCAAAAACCAGATCTCTTGGATCTAACTTATGCTCTTTTGTAGCAAGTTCATAGATCCTTTGGGCGATTTTCACCTTCTCATCTTTGGTTTTTGCCATACCTACTTCATCTATGGTAAGGCATACCAAACTAGCTCCATATCGCTTTGCCATCTTGCATATAACATCAAACTTCTCTATACCATCTTCAAGATTTACAGAGTTTATGATAGCTTTCCCACCAACTTGTTTAAGCCCTATCTCTAAAGCAGTTGTCTGGGTAGAATCTATCATGAGTGGGAGAGTAAGCTTTTGAGCATACAAAGCTCCTATGATTCTCATATCCTTGCTCTCATCTCGCCCAGCAAAACCTACAGATATATCGATACCATGAGCCCCTGCTCTTACTTGTTGTTGTGCAACTCCTAGAGTCTGCTCATAATTTTCAGCAATCAAAATCTCTCTAAAAGCTTTACTTCCTGTTGCATTGCTTCTCTCACCTATATAAAAAGGAGCAGGAGTTTGGATAAGCTCTCTAATCTCAAATAAAGATGCAAGAGCTTTTGGTTGAGATCCTGTTGGCTCTTTTGGAGTTATACCCTCTACTGCTTGGCTTAGAGCCTTTATATGAGCAGGTGTAGTACCACAACACCCACCAAGTATCGCCACACCATCATAATCCAAAAAACCCTTTTGAAACTTTGCAAACTCCGCATCTTTCATGGGATAGTAGGTAACTCCCCCTCGATTTTGTGGAAGTCCAGCATTTGCATGGATTGAGATTGGTTTATGCCAAAACTCACTTATGACTTTTAGATGTTTTTCAACTTGTTCAGGTCCAGTTCCGCAGTTAAATCCAAGTGAAAATATATCAAATGGCTCAAGTATCGCACATATAGTTCTAGCATCCGTACCTATAAGCATAGCACCACTAAGCTCGATAGTTACAGATACCATGATAGGTAGTTTTACACCCTTTTTGTCCATCTCATCTTCACAAGCATGGATAGCTGCTTTTATCTGAAGAGGATCTTGACAAGTCTCTAAAAGGATTAGATCACTTCCTCCATCTATCAGACCCCTTGCTGCAACCCTATAACCCTCATACATCTCATCATACTCGATATGTCCAAGAGATGGAAGTTTTGTACCAGGCCCTAAATCTCCTACGACAAACTTTGGGTTCTCTTTGGTTGAGAGTTTTTGGCAAACCTCTTTTACCCGTCTTGCCCCCTCATAAGCTAACTCATAAGTTCTATCAGCCATATCATAATCATCTAACACCCAAGGTATAGCTCCAAAAGTGTTAGTAGAGATGAGATTTGCACCACTTTTGGCATAATCTTCATGGATCTTCTCAATGGCCTCTTTAAAAGTTACATTTAAAAGCTCATTGCACCCCTCGTTATCTTCCCAAGCTAAGTCGGGAATATCAAGGTTTTGTATCTGCGTTCCCATCGCACCATCTAGGATAAGGACTCTTTGTTTTATTAATAGATCTAAGGTTTTCAACAATTTCTCTTATTTTTTATTTTATTTTATCATAATTTTCCAAGTCCAAAGACATTTGAGAGAGTATTTATGTAGTTAAAATATGCAGCAACTCTAACAGCTTCTAAAATCTCTAAATCACTCCAACCCAGATCCTTTAAAGCATCTATGTCATCTTTGGTAGTTTTATAGTTATCTTTTTGAGCTGCTTTTATAGCTAGTTTTAGTAACTCTTTTTCTTTATGATCAACTTCTATAGCATCTATGCCTTTTAGTGTTTGCTCAACTTGTTCATCTTCCATACCCAACATCTTTGCGATATTTTTATGCACATCTACACACATTGTGCAGTTATTTTCTATAGATACCAAAAGGGCTATTCTCTCTTTTGTGTTGTATGAGAGTCGTGTCTCTTTGAGTAAAAAGTTTTGCACCATATTGTCAGTAGCAAAGTATAGATCTGTATCTAGTGCCAAAAGCTCAAATATCTCTCCAAGCTTTCCACTCTTTTGCAATATAGGTGTCGCTTTTTCCTTGATTTGTGGAATCATATCCTCATACTTACAAAGTTTTATATATGCCATAATATCTCCTTTTTTATTTAAAGAAGTATAACATTTTTTTATAAAATATGGTTAATTGCTAAGTGGCATAAACTCCTCAAACTCCTCATCATAAGAATATATATCTCCACTCTCTATATCATAATGCCAACCATGAAGAGATAACTCTCCTCTATCAACCCTCTCACTTACAGATGGATAAGTCAAAAGATTTTCAAGCTGAAAAAGTACAGAAACCTCTTCAGTCATAGTGAGCTTATCCTCTTGTGTTAGATCCTCTCCCCACTCTTGTACAAAATCTTTAGCATCTTTTCCTAGCTCAAGCCAAGTTTTAACATGAGGAATCCCCTTTTTCTCAAATTTACTATCATTATAATAAAGAGCCGAAATAGCCCCACATTGAGAGTGTCCACACACGATTATGTCTTCAACTTCTAGTATATTTACAGCATACTCAATAGCCGCTGCTGTTGAGTGATAATCCTCATCTAGCTTATAAGGAGCTACAAGATTACCGATATTTCTAACTACAAACAGATCTCCTGGTCCCGTATCTGTTATAAGATTTGGAAGGACTCTACTATCACAACATCCGATAAACAAAACTTTTGGATTTTGCCCCTCATTTGCTAACTTTTTAAACTCTCTTTTTCTCTTTTTAAATTCACTTTTTTTAAACTTTTGACTACCTTGAATCAGAGATTTTATATTTTTCATGATATACCTTTTGTAAAATTTTGCCTTATAGCATCATATAAGACTATGCCCACGGCTACTGCTTGATTTAGGCTTCTGCCGTTTTTCCCCATTGGGATAGTTACCATATTTTGTTCATTTATAGCCATCAACTCTTTTGGTAACCCTTTTGTTTCACTTCCAAAAAAGAGATAATCACCACTTTTGTATGTTGCATCAAAATAGGGTTTATCTGTTTTTGTAGTAGCAAAGAAAAACCTATCTTTTTTAGATCCATTCTCTTTTAAAAACTCCTCCAAACTCTCCCAAACCACTAGATCTAAGATTTTCCAATAATCAAGACCAGCTCGTCTAACTGCTTTTTCATCTATATCGAATGCTAGGGGTTTTATGAGGTGTAGAGTCGTATCTGTATTTACACATATACGACCTATGGCTCCTGTGTTTTGAGGTATTTGTGGGGTTACTAAGACTATATTAAACATAGGGATATTATACCCTATGTTATCTTTTTTACCAGTTGATTCTTTTAAACTTTGTTCTTCTACTTATATTTGAGTCAATACTACGCCCTAGACTTCCTTTTCCTGCCCAACTAGCTGTATCTGGCGTAAAAGTCACATTTGTTGAAATAGTATCTTTAATATAGCTAAACTCATTATCTACTTTCATAGTAACTTTATTTTTTTCAGGCAACTTTTTAGCTTTTACATTAAGTACTTGGTTATTAATGTTGTTCGTAGTAATACGATTATTATCACTATATCTAGTTCTTATATCATAGAACCTCATCTTGCCTGATGCATTATTTTGATTAACTATTTTCCAACCTTTTTCATTGCTTAATGAATCTTTCCCACCTCCAGAAGGTTCATATTTTTCATAATAGACAGTTATATTTAATTCTTTAGAACCTATAACTTCTACTGTATCCATTACATATGCTCTCATATATTTATAAACTGCATTATGACACTCTAAGGGAGCAGAGGATAAACCAGAATCTTCATCATCAGGTGCAGTAGGAGATAAAGGTTTTTGTACATTTTCTAAACTTTCACCCATTGAACTCTCACCCATTGATATAGGTAAAACATACGAACCAATAATACCATCACTTAAATCTCTTGCTTCTAATTCTTTTAGTTTGATAGTAGAAGGGAGCATCTTATCCATCTTGCTTCTAGAAAAATTAAGAGTTACACTCTTTGATGATTTACCATCTATAAATAATGTTTTATCAACCATAAAAGATACATTACCTAAATTTGTATCACTAAATGTACTATTGTCATCTATAGCCTTTATCATTTTTGGTAGATTTTCACTAGCACTAAAATTCATATCTACAATAAGTTCATTTGCTACACAACCACCATTATAGTTTTTTGTAATAGTTTCATCCTTGCTCATAGCCTTTATATCTATTGACCATTTTGGAGACATTGCTATATCATTGCTATAAAATGCATAATTATATCCCGAAGAGTTACAGTTGCTCAGTCTTTTTTCTACTTTAAAATGATCTGGAACAATTTTTTTTGTTACATTACCTTCATTTATTAGTCTATTTGCTTCTAATGTGTCCAAATCTATCAAGGCATACTCTCTACCTAACACCTCTCCTACTTTAAATTTTAAATTACCTACTTCACTATATTTAACTTTTATTTTAGAGATACCATTTTCAAACCTACTCTTTGATATTTCTGTTAAATCTCCTAATTTACATTTGTCTATATTTACTTCACTTTCATTAACTTTATAAACTATTGCATCTTCTTGATAATTTTCAACCTTTTTACCAAGTGCATCCTTGGCTGTAATTGTTAAGGTAATCTCATCACCAGCAATTAGCTTCTCTGGTGCTGATATATCATAACTTTTAGGTCTAATAGCAAAACCATCAGTGGAACATGTTGTTTTTGCTATACCATTTTGATCTTCCCAATAAAACTGTATTCTTGCCTCTTTTATAGCCTTATCTACAATAAAACTTGCTAACTGTGTAGAATTATTAATATCAAAATTTCTAAAGTCACTTAAATTATACTCTTTTGAACACATAAAAGAATCAACTAGTCTATACTTTACATTCTTATCTTCACTTAAACTCTCTTCAACTTTATCTGATTTATTTATTTTATGCAAAGATAGTGTAAACTCTTGATTAACTACCTTTGTTCTTATGGCTCTATTGTTTATATCTGAATTATTAATATCCCAAGCATCAAATGTATTATTGTCATCATCTTTTATAGTAACTAAAACACTGCTTATGTTATCTTCAAAAACACCTCTATTATTATCTATTGTAAAATTTAATTTAAAATGTTCATCTAACTCTGCTAAAAAATCTTTTTGTATCATTTTTTGAGATATTATCAATGTATCGCTTCCTATACCCCACTCCCAAGAACTCTTACTAGGCTTAATATAATCTAAATCCAATGTTGCTTCTAGATTTTGTGTATCTACTTGTATTACAATATTTTCATCTTTTCGTATAGGACGATTTGATTTTAATGTTATATTTATATCTTTTTGATTAAGTTCATATTGAGTATTTTTAAAACGAGGATCACCTTCTAAAACTATTATCTCTCTCTCTTGTATTGTAAATATTGGTCTACATGAGATAGAAGACCTCTCTGTTCCATCTGCATTTTTACCTGCTTTTTCATTGTTATATATGTTTTTAATATCTTCAGCAGATATTTCTCCTTTATATATCTTAACCTCATCTATATTACCTTTAAAATCATAATGTTTATCACTACTACTTCCTATAAAAAGATGTTTTGATATATGATTTCTATTCCTACTTGAGCGTTTGTTTGTTTTGTATTCCAAATCTAAAGATTGTGAATCTATATATAGTTTTGATTTTGTAACATCAGAGTTATAAAATATAGCAACGATATGATGCCACTGTTTATCTTTTATCGCACTATTTGATGCACCATATATATCACGATTCCAAGTATTAAAACCGATATTATCATCTTTTATATATAAATTGTATCCATTTTTTTCACCCCACGATAGTGGCATTACATAGGCTTTACCATTCCATTTTATCCACATTGAAACTGATGTATATTTATTAGCATCTATATCTACATCAAGATCTTTAACTTCGATATTTCCATTTGTGATATATGCTGCATTATTTATAATACCTCTCTCAATTGGCTCTACATTTTCACTAGCTTTTGCATCTTCATTAGAGCCAGATGACTCCTTAACGACTCCATTTTCAAACTCACACTCATCAAAACGATACTCCGCTACTAGCTCTTGTTGATTACTAGGAACACACTTATAAAGACCCAATCCTGAGATAGCTAAATCATCACCAAATGCACCACCCCCCCAACGAAGAGATTTGTGAGCATTATCTCTAACACGCAGTTGTAAACTATCTGAACTTGGATTTATAAGATATGAAAATTTATACCATCTATCTTTAGACTCATTATCTTTAGATGAAGTATCTCTTGGTACTTCAAAGAACTTATCTGATAAATCATGCCAATTTCCATCATTGTATCCTAGTTTTATCTTGGGATTTAACGCAGATGTATATAAGTTTGTATATAATATGTTACTAAAGTGTGATACAAAAACATAAGGTACTCCACTCTCTACAGAGATTGATTTAGAACTCCATGATGTTATAGTCCTACCTAAATCATTTCCATTTGTATATAGATAATTTTGTTTACCCATATTATACTCTTGATTTCCGATAAATCTATAAGCAATACCAGAGTGAGGAATGCCGGGAATTTCAACCGTTTGGCTATTGATAGATGCTATAGTTTGAGTGGGAGAATCTTCATCATTTGGGTATCTATTATTAGCTTGATAATAAGCATCACTTTTCCAAGTTTCATTAGATAGCCAACTATTTGGTTTTTTATTTAATAATTTATCTCCTGTTGCTTCTAAGATACTAAAATCACCATTTTCTATAAGATTTTTAGAAAGATCTATCGTAAATCCTGATGGGCATTCGCCATTTGTTTGATTTATAATATTATCTGAGCTGGAATCAGTTGCCATTAAGTTTGATATAAATAGCATTTATGATAAAGCTATAAGAGAGTATCGTTTCATTTTTATATCCTTTAAATATTTATTAATAAATCGGCATATAAATTATATAGAGTTAATATTTTTGATATCTTATGATATCTGCTACAACAGGTGTTACTCCTTGCAACAGATTTTTAAAAAATATTACCATAACCAAGAATCAAATTTATGAGAGTTAAGGAGAGGGCAGATTTAATAACCCTCCCCTTGATATGTTTATTCCAAAGGGTATGTAACCCTTTGGAACATTTTATAATATATATTTTACCAACTCATCTTTTTAAAGATACTTTTTCTAGAGATATTTGTATCGACTATCATACCAGTTTCCCCTTCTCCTGCCCAGTTTGCTGTATCTGGCATAAATGACACATGTGTACTTATCTTAGCTGAAACAGATGTTTTAAACTCATCTTTAACATCTAAATAAACCACATTTTTCTCAGGTAGATCTTTTGCTGTTATTTTTACCGTTTTTTCATCAACCTTTGCAATTGTGACTCTATCAGCACTACCATACTTCGTCTCATTGTTATCACTATAACTCATCTTTCCAGATTTGTTATCAAAAGTTTGAACTTTATACCAACTTCTTTCACCACTTTTAGATCTAACTCCTTTTTTAGCAGAAACTTTATGAGATGATGATTCAAAAGTCTCATAATATACTTTTGTTGTTATCTCTTTTGTGCCTATTACAGATATTGGATCTTGTATATAAGCTCTCATATACTGATACTGTACAAAAGAGTCAGCAGGTTTGATACTCAACCCTGTTGTCAAGCCATCTTTTACACTTACTTGATCCATAGTTACTTTTGATGGATCTAGAGGTAAAACACCTCTTTTAAAGTTTATCTTAACATCTGTAGTACCTTTACCCTCTTCAAAATCACTTATATTTGAATCAAGAGTTACACTACTATCTGGAGTAACATCTTTTTCACTATCTATATTTGAGATAAGCTTTAAGTCATCACTAGCATTTACATCTAAAGTTATATTTAGATCTATACTTTTTCCACCTAAACACTCACTGTTATAATTTTTTAAGACATTTTCATTTTCATCAACTGCTAAGGCTGTGATAGTCCACTTAGGTGAATTAGCTATATCATTTGAGTAAAATGCATATCCATCATCTGTGTGTCTATTTTCAAACTCAACATCAACCTTAAAGTGATCTGGTACAAACTCTATAGTTGTGTTCTTTTCACTTATTTGTCTATCACTCCAATCTGTATCATTCTCATCTACTTTAGCAAACTCACTTCCTTTTATTTCAGAGATGTTAATCCTTAACTTGCCAACATTTCCATACTTGATAGTACCATCTAAAAGACCATCTAAAAACTGTGTCATATTGCTATCATCAAAATCACTATCATCATAACTACACTTATCGATTTGACTCTGATTTGCATCTATTTTAAATGAGTCATTATTTATCTCATCGTAACCAACTACTCTATAATCTTCAGTAATAGCATCTATCTTTAAACTATATGGTTTTCCAGCTACTGCTTTTTCTAAAGAGCTAGGTCCAATATTATTAAAACTAAAACTATCTGGTCTTATAGCAAAGTGATCTGCTGAACATGATGTATGAGCATCACCTCTTCTATCACTCCATACAAACATAACTCTAGCATCTTTTATAGCTTTATTTATGGTAAATCCTACATCTACATCAAACTCACCTTCTGGCATATCAAAGAGTGAATAACTACTAACATTTAACTCATCTAAGCTTTTATCACACTCTAAATGTTCCACAATCTTTACTCTTGTTGTAGATCTATTTACATCCTCTACCTTATCAGGGTTATTGATATTATCAAGAGTTACAACAAACTGTTCATTTGCAATCTTTGTCTTAATCTTTTTATCTTCTATATTTGCAGTTATATCATCATAATCATATGCTGTGAAAGTAGAAAAATCATCATCTATGATATTTACTTTTACTAAGTTCTCTCCATCTTCAAAACTTCCTATACTACTTTTTAGTGTTATATTAAAATACTCATCATACTCAACTACAAAATCACTCATAACAAGTGCTTTAGAGATATTTAACTCACTCTCTCCAACTCTCATAAAAAAAGAAGGTTTATTTAAATCATACTGTATATAATCCTCATCTATAGTAGCTGTACCTCTATTTTTCTCTTCTTGTTGAATGTATGCTACAAACATTACATCATCCTCATTCTCTCTAATAGCTCTATTTGCTCTAACTACAACTGAGATCTTTTCAGGAGTTAACTCACTAAGACCATTTGTAGGATTTCCTTCTGTTATATCAATCTCTTTTTGCATAATAGTAAATTTAGGAGGAACTTGATAATTACCACCATTACATGATAGAGTTTCTATATCTACATATTTATTTCGATCTTTATCTAATGAGTCTTTATCTTTAGTTCCACTATTAGAAACTGCTGTTAAAGTCTTATTGTAAAAATCGACTCTATATATCTTATGCTCCATATCTTCACTACCTGTCTCTTCAGTTTCAAGATAGAGTTTTCCATCATTTGAAAAAGCCAACCCTTCTGCATCCACTCTTGGAAGTTGAAAGATCTGTGTAGCTACAACTTTATTACTCTCTAATTTAAGCCTATAGAGTATAGGAGCATCTTCGCTATCACCACTCAAACCACCTGCATCCAATACTCCATATAGTTCACCACTATATGGATCTACTGCCAATGCACCAATCTTTTTACTAACACCTTCACTATCAACTATAGGCTTAGATGATGAAATATTCCAATCATTTGCAGGATCTATCTCATAAAAGATTGAACCTTCTTTATTTGGACCATGCTTATCAACTACATAAAATATCTCATTTTTCGTATCCGGATCATAATAAAACTCTGCTGCATCAGGATGTATATCATTTGAATCAAAACTAAACTCTTCAACCGTTGTTACTTCACCACTATTTAAATCAATCTTTTTTAAGCCATATCCACTACCATCTGTATTTGTTATCTTATGTGAAAAAACATACATATTTCCATCAACTGCTCTATATGAACCACCCTCACCATCTACTACCTCGGATATATTAAGTTCTCTTGGAGAAGCTAATCCATCTATTTCATTTAAATCATCATATATAAATAGTTTATCATAGTTGTCAGTAGTTGCAAAACATTTACCATTTGGTCTATCATCATCTATGATAGTCCCAACAGCTACTATATCATCTAAACTTTCACTCTTATAATCTCCACTCTCGATAGAAAGTTTTAGTAAAAGCTTCTCATCTGCCTCTATTTTTCTGTCACCCTTTATAGGTATAGAGATATTAAAATCACTAGCTAACTCGAAAACTCTAGTTTCTGGTACACCTCTAGATATATAATCCTCACCATTTCTTGCATTTAACTTACTATTTGTAAAGTTTCCATCTAAGATCTGATATCTTACTGTTAAACTTGATGGTTCTTCATTGTTTAATATCTTAACTTCAAATACCATATCTCTCTGCCCATCATCTCCCTCAACTACAGAAGTATCCTCGATTACAATTGTAGGCTTATTTCCAACAGAAGCCAATGCACATCTAGCACCATCTCCAGATGTATTTAAACCGATATTGCTAAATGGTATTGCTCTTGCTTTATTATTATCTATTCCAGTCCAAGGATTTGATATATCAATCTTATAGATTTTTGAACCCATCTGAAAATAGAAATTTCCATATTTATCAAAAAAGTCAAATACACTATAAGTATTTTTATCTGCACCCAAAGGGTAAACTTGTCCTAACTCTTCATACTCTCCTTTATTGGCACCATTTAAAGTTATTCTTATAAGTTGATTGTTATTTGCATTAACCATATAGAGATTATCATCAATCGGGTTTATAGCAAAGTCGGCATTTGTAATAAATGTTGCATTTGCAGGATAATTGATAGTTATATCATCAAGTGGAGTGTTGTTATTTAGATCTATCACTCTTATTTTACTAAGCGAGTATGAACTATTATTACTCTCCATATTAGCCATATAGTATATACCATCTTTTGATACATCACCTAAGAAAAATCTTTTTTGAGAATTTGGCAATTGTGATTTAAGATTTACATCATAAACATTATAATTTGCATCAATTTTTACCAAGTGTGCATCTGGTTTTATATAATCATTTGATATATCACCTTCACCTGCTTGCCATCCATATATATAACCATCAACTGGATTAAATCCAATAGCATTTATATGATAAGTTCCAAAGCTCTCTTTTGCAGTTGTTATATTTCCATCTAAAAGATTTATAATCTCTGATTTTGCATAATTTGCATCTTTGTCACTTGAAAATATATATGAGTTAGAGTTACACTCAAACCTATTATCATCATCATTTATGATAACTCCCACAGCTTTACTTTTTGTAAATTCTACCTCACTAGAGCTACACTCAAGTGTTAGATTCTCATCAGGCTCTACTACATTATCCCCTATAACATCAACTTCAACATAAAATGATTCACCTGCTTGTGCTATAGAAAAATTTGAAGTTATATTATAGTCATCTCCATTTATAGCTGTGCCATCAGAGATACTACATCTTATCTCTTTACCAACTTCTTGTGGAGTGCTATATGTAAATTTAAATCTTAATTTACTAATACCACTATCACCCTCTGTCACATTTGCATCATCGATTTTAACTGTAAGTGAGTCGCTTGTATCCATTGGAGCATTTGCACATCTTGCACCATCTCCATTGCTAAGAGCATTGTCAAGTCCAGAAAACCATGTAGCAGAATCAAAAGTAGACGATGAAAGATTTACTTTGTACATATTTGTTGTATCTTTATTAAAGTAGAAGTTTCCATCTTTATCAAAAAATACAATTATAGGATTTACACTCTCAATACTATTTGGGAAAAGATCTCCAACTAATTCTACTTGACCACTATTACCTGATATTGTTATCTTATATAATTTATCAGTTGCATTTTCTATAAAATATAATTTTTTATCTTTTGGATTAAATGCTATATCTGCTGTATTTATAGCTCCTGTTAATGTTAAATCAGAAAGAAGTGTTGGTGTTTGTGTTGTAACATCTACTCTTGTTATCTTCATCTGTTCAACTGAAGTTTCTCTTGAGAATAGATATAAAACACCATTTTGATCCACATCAGCTGCTACATAAAATCTTTCATCAAGTCCTGCTACATTATAAGTTGTTGCTTTTTTATTAGCATCAATCTTTACTATCTTATTAGAGCCTAAATTATATCCCCATATAAGATTATCTTTAACATTATAACCGATACTATTTACACCATTTACACCATTTACAATCTGTGTTGCTGATCGGCTTCCATCAGTTAACGATATAGTGTCATATTTACTATCACCAGAGCTTGTTAAAGCTTCTGTATTAAAACTTACAAACGATTCAGAGGAACAATTAAACTTTTTATTTCCACCTAATAAATTATTAAACATATTACCGGGACCAAATGCTATAAGATTATTTGCCATAAATAGAGCAAATACCCCTATTAAGATACTTCTTTTCATAATTAACTTCCCCAATTTAAAGTTTTATTAGAAGTAACATCGACAAATTTTGGGAAAAGTTAATTATTTAGAGAGTTTTTATACCTAAGAGAGAGTACATCTCTTAGGTTATTTTTATAATGTTCTACCAACCCATCTTTTTAAATGTACTTCTTGATACATTAGTATCAACAATCATTCCAGTTTTTCCCTCTCCTGCCCAATTTACTGAGTCAGGAATGAAAGAGACATTTGTATATATTGTATTTGTGATATATTTAAAATCATTATCTATATCCATTGTGATTTTATTTTTTTCAGGTATGTTATAAGTTGATACAATAAGGCTAATGTTAGCATCATTTAAAGGTTGAGATCTAAGTGATGAACGATATTTTGCAGTAGGGTTTGCAACCATCATCTTTCCTGACTTACTATCATGATTAACTACTTTCCAGTTTCTATCACCACTCATTGAGTTTAGACTAGTTGAAGTAGCTGTTATCTTTGAACCTACTGGTGTATATGTCTCATAAAATAGTTTAGTATTTAATGCATACTTTCCTATAACAGAAATTGGACTTTTCACATAAGCTCTCATAAACTGATATTTTGCACCTACAAGTGGCTCTATGTTTGTTACTATATTTGTTACATTATCAGGATCTTTAATCTCTACCTCATTGATCTTCACAAGTGCAGGAGCTTTTGGTATCATCTTATCTCTATCAAAATTGATAGTAACTTTTGTAGAGCTTTTACCTTTTTTAAACTTTGGTAGTGTTGATACTAATTTTATGCTCTTAGACTCACTATCTATTGCACCATCTCCTATATCACTTATCAGATTTAAATCCCCATTTGAGCTTACATTTAGATCTATATCAAAAGCTACTTTATCTGCATTTTCACTAAAACACTCACTATTATAGTTCTCTAAAACATCACCATCTTTATTTATAGCACTTGTACCTATCTTCCAAGTAGGACCACTACTTAAATCTTTTGAATAAAATGCATATCCTTCATCAGTATGGTTATTGCTATATACTACAGTAGTATCAAAATCAAACGGTACGAACTTCATAGTTGTTGTATCTGGTTTTATATATCTTTTTACATCTGGTGTATCACCTCTATCAATAGAAGCAAACTCATTATCTTCAATCTCATGGATAGTAAGCTTTAGATTTCCAACACTGTTATAACTGATTGTTCCATTAGTGATATTCCCATCAAAAAATTGATTTAACTTATCAAGTTTAAAATCATCACTATCATAACTACAAGCACCATTTATCTGATCTGCATCTATTGTGAAAGATTTTCCACTTACCTCGTTATAGCTTTTTCCCAATTTGTTTGATGAATCAACAGCTAAAACGGCAAATGGCTTATCTTCTCCAGCTTTTGCAACAAGATTTTTAGGCAACACAAAGTGATCTGGTTTTATAGCAAATGTATCTGACTTTCCAACAAAACTCTTTCTTCTTTTATGATACTCACTTTGACTCTTACCTCTTACCTCTATCCAAGCACATGGAGTAGCTACTTTTGGAAGGATATCTAAGCTAAAATTTTCACCAGATATAAGCTCTTTTTTATCAGATAACACTACCTCACTTCTCTCATTTATACAAGCATCACTACCTTTATCATACTCATCATAAGTGTGTAGTAAAACTCTATCTACATCCATCTTATCACTATAAATAAGAGATACTGTTTTAAAAATTGTACAATCTTTAACACACTCTGTTGCTTTACCATTGTTACCATAAGATACTTCACTACAACTCACCTTATTTGAACACACTTTTTTACTATTAACTTTTTTATCTGTCAAGATCTCAAATCCAGCTTTAGCATCTACATCTATCTTAAATGGCTTATTTATATTTTTAGTTGTTATCTTATCACTCTTACTTTTATGCTCTTTTATAGCATAGTTGCCATCTGTATCTATATCTTCTAAACTTATCTCATCATCAAGGATTATGCCCTTAGAGCTTCTTCTCCAAAACTTATAATCACTGCTTGGTTTTTTAAGTTTTAAGACAAAATACTCTGCATCTTCGACATCTTTGTCATTTATAACAGATACAACAATCTTTGCATTTTTCGCACCTTTATTAACTTTTATAAATCCACTTGGAGCGATGATATCTTTACCTATCTTCAAACCATTTTTAGGATATATATTATATCCTAGCGTTATATCCTCTTTTAGTCTTTTATTAAAAGCTACTCTAAAAACTATCTTTTTCTTATCTGCTTCACTCTCGCTAAATTGAACATACTTATTGATAGAGATAGCAGTTCTTGGATCTTTTTTATATGTATGACCACCACCGCCACCATGACTAGATCCACCTGTATGGCTACCACCACCAGGAGGATTACTATAACCCCTGTCAGAGATATCATAACTTACTGTATCTTTTGTAGTTGTTTTGTAGATTTCTGTTTCAACTCTAGCCTCAGCTTGAATAATCATACCACCTAATATCAGTGAAATTGAGATTAACTTTTTCATCTTTAAAACTCCATTTTTGGTTTTGTTAGGAGTAGTATCGACAAGAAAGTAAAAAACTTTAGTTAAAGTAAAGTTTTTTTATATATTTAAAAGATAGATCTTCTTTCTATCACTAGAACTTGATATATTTAGTGACATTCTGTACTTTGTTATAGTTCTTCTTCCTAGTTTGATTTTAAACTTATCCTCAACCATCGTTAAAATCTTATTATCAGATAGTGG
>JAUTBV010068649.1:0-19687 GCA_032361325.1 Lepetodrilus fucensis
AGTTGTGGCCTCTATGCTTTTAGTTGTTTTACCAGCCAATCTGCTGTGGGTCTTTGCTCTTCTGATCAGCGGGTTTTATCAGTTCACTTTAGAGACTTCAGAGCTGAAAGCGTTTATCATCTACAACAATGACAAACAAATGGTTAACACAAGTAATTCGCATGTCATCAGCACGCGAGGACGATCTTCCTCGTAATACCCATTGCCAGAAGGATTGGTCATTCTGACTAGACAACATTCATATTGCGCCTCGTATACATCACTAGAGTTGTAAGAGTTGGGATGAGCATTCACTTTGATATCAATAAGAATCGAGCCGCTTCAGCACCAGTGAAAGAATTACTGGAATACAATCTCAAAGCAATGTTATTAAACACCGCAATATATTAGACCTCATTCCGGAATTACTCCCAGACAGTTCATGTTTTATGAATGTAACGTTAATACGTGTTATTGTTGACGTTACTGATGTATGTTCTAGAGGTTTATGACTGATATGCCGTTATTGGAAGGAGGGAGAGTTATGTTCACGTTCCACAGACGTCTTGCAGTCATGCGGAGACTACTTACAATAGTTGATAACATTGATAACCTGAGGGATGCCGTTTCCAATAGCTGATAACATTGATAACATGATGCACGCAGCAGATGGAAAATATTTTAACGATTTACAAAATGTGCAAGCAGCCCTCCAGGACATATTCATGATTTATGTATTTGCTATGTTAATATATTTTAATGCTCAAAATAGCAATTGTGTATATGGCATTTTATATGCATAATCAAAATAAAGGTACTGGAATATAAAATATAAAATCACACCTAAAGTACTTGACAGTCGTAGGATTTACAGGGGCCTCACATGCAGTTGTGGTTATATTCTTGGGTTATATACATTCCAGGATTATGTATTGCTTGAACAATTACGATTATATTTTATTGCTACAATTGTCTACGTTTCCTTAGCTGCAGTAAATGCACATGTTATAATACCAAATAATCCAATGAAACATGTAGAATATACTGTTAATTATTTTAAATTTAGAATCTGTAATAACTGTACAGTAGTGATTTCAATCTCCTTTTCACATGTCAAATAATCTTGACAACCTAAATATTAGTACACATTGTATACAAACAAACAAGTTAAAATACAGACCTACATTTAGCAAGTCGTAAAACGGACGTTAATTAATTACGGTTCTTGCCCTAAATTCAGATGCTCGGGCACTATAGTGTCATCATGTATTTCAGGGCGAGCACCTGGGTCTAATGTTAATTGCACTTTCCTGACCCCCACCCGACTGTCAAGTTAAATGTTAAAGCCTCCGTAATGGTCCTTTCAGTAGAACATGTTAACAAATGACAAGAGGGACATACGTCATTTGAACAAAAAAGTATCTTTCAGCGACATGTTAGTGCCATTAGAACAGATAAATGCGAAATCTGAGGGATTTATTTCACGTACGAACACTGAAACGGCGCGTCTTCTCTACAGAATTGAATAGATTCATGGCGATCCGTTTCCGGTTCGCATTGTTTGTCCCTTAATGCTACGGCGTCGTAGATTTAACTCATCCGGGGCTTGAGCTCTGCCCGTGATGACGGCACGCTTGTTTCCGGGCAGTTCCGGAGTCTTAAGACGACAATGCATAAAAATACATGCATTACAATTTGGAAGCAAACAAAAAAAGTATTGCATTTATAGAAGTAATTAAATACGTATCAGAGCCGTTCTGATACCATGTAACTTTAGTATTCGTTAGCATTAATGCATAACATTTGCTTTTATTTTACGTGAGGGGCGTATACATGAAGGTGTACATGTACATAGGTGATTGCTGATGTATGCTTTCATGGATCAACTGCGTTTCCTTCGAATTCCAAACAGGAAAGCTGGTCACAGTAGTGTAATATAATAATAAATTAAAATAATAATAATAATAATAATAATAGTGTTACATGTATAGTTCGCCAATTAACGCACAAAAGCGTGACCATATCATTAATTAATAATACTAATTATGATAATAACGATACTACTACTACTATTACTACTACTACTATTACTACTACTACTACTACTACTAATAATAATAATAATAATAATAATAAACGTTAAACAATTCGGCACAGTGTGTGTATTTACTTTGATAAAACATGTTCAAACGTAATCCATACCGTATAAGTACGTGAAGAATATTAATCAGTAATACCCAGTATTTATCATTCGTGAATTCGTGAATAAGCAGTAATAACATTCGTAATCGGCGTACAGCTATTTTTATATCAATAATAATTACTCATCAGAAGTACGAGACGTCCAGTCTGATAAGTAGATTAAACATTCCCATCTTAAATATATTTAAATTGAATCAGTTCTCTGCCAGATACAACTTGCATTTAAAAAGCCAAGCATTCTCTGCGGGGTTACTTTCATTCCATCAAAACGTGAAGTCAAGTCGGGTTCTCGTCTACGGTCAATGCCTGATGAGATGCTATGCGCTTGGACGTGTGCGTCGAGGCAAAAGATCGCTAGTTTTAAGTTAAAAGCCATCTGTAAATGGCCTCATCGACAGGTAAAAAGCCTGTCAGGTCACATCGCTTTGCTTTCAAGACTCCGTCGTCTACTAATTGTCGGCAACCCAGGTGGTTGTACAACCCCACAACACAACCTATAATACAATGTCTGCCAAAAATACAAAGAGGTTACGTTGAAAACAGTTTACTAATGTATTTTTTTCAAAATTAAGAAAAACATCTGATATCTAATATTTTTCTTAAAAGCATTACGTGTCTCCAGAACCTTTCAGTTCTTTTAATTCTTTCATTACCTAAAGTGATTACAGCCAAGAAGAAAAACTCAGATATCAGATCGAATTTTACCAAAAAGCATATGTGAACATAATATTTCATGAGTTCGTAAATAATAACAGTATCGGTATCAATATAAAGTAATTAACCTATTTATGTTGACAAGATAATTCAAGGCTACTAATTTGATCTGGGATGATAGTCTATGAGTAGAAGTATGAAGTAGTTAACATCGTGGTGTAGCTTGTTTTCTAGCTTATTAGTCGGGAATTCTGAAGACTTGATATCCATCGCTGAGTAATTACTGAAAATACTGTGGATAACACCTTGGCCTCCCACCTAACCATACATCCTGCACTAGTCCATCCTTTGCCTCAAATTACCAACGTTGTTATACAGAGAAATAAATATATTATAGAATTCAGACAGACAGAAATCATATAATTATATTAAAGCCTTGTCGCGTGTGCAAGAATAAGAAACATATTCATGAATTCTTAAAACATGTCATTTTTAAACGTACTATGAAATAATTCATAAACTATGTAAACCACACGTAGTAGTACATTTATGTCAAAAATATACAAGACTTAAAACAGCATGCTTTGCGTTTAATTCGAAAGACGGTGCGAGTATATTCAGTATGTCATTGCATATATACCTTCCAAGTCTATTCTGTCATCCGGCAAAATTCGGGTAGCACACTATAGAGTAAAACCAGATACTATGTTCTTGGCAAGGACACTGGTTATTACGCCCGCTCTCTTTGTGGGAAACAGAGAAGAATACATATAATTTCTGTTCAATAGTAAATGAATCTAAACTACTTCTGGGAGGAGAAACATCGGGAATGTTTTCAGCATTTATGATGAAATCTAACAATGCAAGACATGCTTATCGTTAATACAGCTATACAGCTAGTTGCTTTTCACTGTCGCTCAATTTGACTCGTTTATGAAAGAATAATAAAAATGGTCGTTGCATGCCAATAAAGTTAAATCTACATGAATGTAATATGTATAATACATTAGACGTTCACTTTGACGAGTGATAACCTTATGTGCAAATGGTTCTCTATAATGCTCTTCACAACATCCATATAAAAACTACATGAACATTAGCACGAATAACCACAAAATTAATATCAACGTAATCTTGCTCTTAACATGTGACATTGATTCCAACGCCTGATGGAAGATGCGATTAATGTTGACATCCCATGGCACCATCTACTTACTACCTACAATGTATATATCCAGACCTACCCTGTGCCCCACTCTACGGGAGCCGCGATTACGACAACGGGGGTAGCATACAGGTCTGATAAGACTTCTTATTTATAAAAGGTGGGCGAACTCTAGAAGCGGGTCCTTAACGATGCAAGGGGAGGAACAATTATCAATGTATTTAGTAGTCATCGCCTTCTGGGGAGACCATGCAGCCAAAGTAGTCCCGAGATTCACACGAGGTTCGGCGAGACTTGGAGTATTTAATAGATGTCACTGAGCACCACAGATAAGTGTCATCGCCCAAAACAGGTGGTCCCCGTTCTGTGTAGCCTCGGGCTCCCCCCATCGAAATGTTTTGTTTTAGTCAACGAGGGAGGGATGATGAGGGCCGAATTACCGCCCGTCAAAACATGTCAAAGGATGCCTGCAGTTCTGATCGCCAGTCCTCCAGAAAATAATGTTTTAATGACCATGAGATATGAATTTGAGACATGTTTTTGTCAGCTGGGTGTACTTATTGTACAAGACATGTTATAGTTTGTTATAATTGTTGTTATTCCCAATGAGGCTACAAGTGTCTTGGTTGAAAATATTGTGTCTGTGAATTCACAAATCTCTCAGTGTTTATTGTTATGCGCGTTTATCGTGCTACTGTTCACACTACAGGACAATAGTCCACCGTTGATCAGAGTTTATGTGAGAATAATATTCTTGGCCATATATATTCTTAGTATAGTAGTAGTAGTAGAAGTAGTGGAAGTAGTAGTAGTAGTAATAATAATAATAATAATAATAATAATAATAATAATAGTAGTAGTAGTAGTAGTAGTAGTAGTAAATGTAATAGTAGTAGTATTTACTACGATAATATTACCAATAACGTAGTGTTATATGCTTACTACTGAACATAATCAACAGTATTATCATAAGGCATATGTTGACTCTATTAGGGTACGCAAAGATCAACCAACACCGCTAATTACATTCACAGTGGATGTTATCATGTACCTTTCTCTAATACGCTGCCTGATGAACAAAATACGTATTTATATCATATACATGTGCAGTACTATTACTACTAGTGTCTACAAAACATTCAAGTCCTTCAATTTACGAGTTTTGCAAAACGTAATTATTCAAAAGACGTTTCGCACTAGAACTAATGAGACATATACCATGTTCATACAAACTGATTACATGTATACTAGTATATGAATGTTCTTAAGTGGATAAACAACGATTAAGGGCAACACCTTAACATACAACTGAGACTCGTTGGGTATCTTTATGCAATTGCAGACGAATGTTTACGCGGTCGCACCACGTATACAGAAATCACGCTGGTATATTTAGTCTAACGTCAGACTTCTGTACTCGCGCACAGCGAAACAAGAATGTAGAAAGCTGGCGTGAGGGAGGCTTAATTACTGTAATTATGATTTCCTTTAAATGACTGCTCCCTAGTTTGTTTAGGTCGCAGTACCACATACGGCGAGAAAAAATACACTGTGGTTGCGAATATAACATACTATGGAAGATTAACACCCCAGGCACGTTGCGCTAGGAGAAACGAACTCCATTGGAAACTTACAAACTGGGAAATGTTTATAAGCTTAACGTAGGCGGCAAGGTGGCTAAATTCGGATATTTCTGTACGTGTGTTACAAACTGCATAACACCATTATTACACACTGTAAATGACCGCGTTAATTTCTGCGTAGTAGTAATTAGTAATCGATGATATATGATAATTTATGGATGTGGCCTTATTGTAAATGTCAGATGAAGTTTGCGTAGGCTAAAGTTCTTTATAGAGGGCATTTCCATATGAAATTTCTGACAATTACAACCAATATTTGCTTATTATACGTATTTTGCTTGTTGTTTTAAATTGATCGTGCACCTGCAAAGATTATTAAGAAAGTGGAAGAATGTGTGTAACGGTATCCAATTACATCCGGTTGAAATAGAGCTGTAATTAATACAACTAACTGCATTTATCGTATATCTAAATGTGGTTACATGTTGTTTAATGATAGGTACATTTTAATATCGGTTGACACCAAATGTAATGCTTAATTAAGGTACCGCCTCAATGGTGGATATAAATGTCTATACAGTTTATAAGAAATATTCCATTGTCTCCATTCCCCAGTCAACCGATGACACTTTAATGTTCAAAAGCGTGTATGGCGCTACTGAACCGGAAATAAAACATCATCAGCAGTAAAAGTTTAACGTTTGGTCGTCAAGGTTATACCCAAACACAGTCTCTCGTCAATGTACTTACCTCAAAGAAATAAAAACCGAAAACATTTTCTGAATATAAATTTCTGTAATTGAATAGCAAGACCATATTTTATTGCCTATTATATCTTATAGTTTCCAGAAACGTGAAGGGACTATTTTATTGTCGCGGATGTTTATTGACTCAGCAGGAGGGTGTATGGATTTGGAACCCTCACAATAGACTAGTGTATGGAGGCGAAGGCGATCCTACGAAGTACTTCAAGGAATGCATTTAGAATGAGGAAAACCCCTTCACAATGAAATGAAGCATGGAAATGTTGTACGGTAGACTGGCGTTCTGCATGGGTGTGTTAGACAGCCCGCGAAAACTAGGCTCAATATACTACTAGACTTCATCACTATCAAAATGTCGCGGAGATTGAATGTCGTGTCAATTACCTTATCACCGTCACACAAGTAGTTGTTAAAACCGTGGACTGTTACCCATCTGTATAACACTTGCATTTGTCTTGTTTATGATAGTATAGTTAATGACGGAAGACATAAAACGTAACCTCAATTTTCCTTAGTTGTTCTTATTCCAGAAATGGCTTACTAGTAACTTGCAATTAATCGGGGAATACATGCAACATAGTACATGGACAGCGATGGTTAATATTACAAGTGACATTTGTGAGAGTATTAAACAACATTTATACTTCATTCATTTCACGGAATTCAAGTATTTAGACTTCGCTTACGTTTATTTGTTTATTTTCTTTCTTTATGTTGTTCTTTCTTTTATTCTGGCAGAAATTGAGCGTCAATAGACACTATGTTATTATCTGCAAGGAACATTTTTGCATATTATATGGTGCATGAATTAATGTTCCATATCTTAATATAACTTCAAATATATGTAATTTATCAGCAAACAATTTAATGAGCTATACATTACGTACCTATATGAACATAAAATTTATTTGCTTGAAAGGTCCTACATTTAATGTTTGTAACAGTTGAAATGCCAATGAATTATATATGTATTATATTGTTAATAATCGTTTCGATGTAAGTGAAATGATATTGAAGGCGGCTCTAAACCCCAATTTAAAAATAATAATAATAATAATCGTTTCAACATATATTTAATATAATTGTTAATAATCGTTTCGATGTAAGCGCAATTATATTGAAAGCGACTCTAAACCCCAATATAACAATAATAATAATAATCGTTTCAACAGTTAGTTTTAGACCATGGCTTCTACCTATACATAGCTCATCGATATATTCTGCTTTAGTTATTCAGTACTCGCCGCCAATGCATGTCTGAGACAGAATAGAAAGGAAAGGCAGTGGTGTATGCGTTGTTCTTATGGGTGGTGAGGGAGGGAGGGAGGAGCGAGCACTGAACGCCTTTACAAGATATATATGACCATTAATACAATAATGTCTATGATAAATGTAACACCAGAAGCTGGTAGAATAACGAGCGTCTAAATGCATTCTGAGATCTTCAAAGGTAACGTAACGCCTGGAACCACGTATCCTGCAACGTCAAGCGACGTCGACGCTGAGACGTTGTATGCCGTCGCTGTCGCTGGGGATAATACCCATCATGTGTCCTCTGTCCCTATTATCGCAAGCTATTGTTGCTGCCTATGTTTCTCTGTAATTCAGCGTACGCCCCCGGTCCACTGTGTTCGTATAGAGTCGTATATGTATATATGCCCATCACGCCAAGAGCATATTAGTTCTGAGCTGACAAGATTAAATTTAATCTCTATAAATAACTATATTTCCCCCCATCTCTGCGCTAGCTACAGATAGTCCAATTACCATCGTCTTAGTGGGGAGTCTTTGTATTTGATCAATAATTTTCTGTTTTGTATCCCATGTTACATATCGTGTCTTGTAAAATAGGAGAAAAACTAAGACACCTGCTGATTCTACGGGATGGATTTTCACTCGGTGGATGTAAAAAAGATATTAAATCATCTTGTCGACTGAAATTTCATAAACATTAATATTATGTTGACATGTGCGGAGATTGATATATTCACGAGATATGACCCCAGAGCACATAGGGTATGACATTGCATGTTGTTGATGCAGGGAGATATGCTTGTTATTCAAGAAAGTCTCGTCTTGGTCAGACAATGCTATTGTCCCAGAATATCGATAAGAACGTATGCAAGAATATCTGTACAATAAGTATAATTACATTTTGCTAAGATACCCGAGTCCAGAAAATGCAAAACAATAAATTATTTAAACAAATACCTCATACAATTTAAATAAAGTATAAGAACATTAAATATCTGAATGCATTTTTAATTTTCGTCGTTCGTAAAAGTCTAGAATCCAATTTACTTTAGAGTTCTCACGGTTAGGACATACGTATTAATTAATTAGGTTTCCTATTCAATCCGGATTTGCATGTCTCCTTCACACTTGATTATCCCATAGACACGTGTCTATTGCATGTGGACATGTAAGTTGTATCCACAAGATAAGACCACACACTTCGATGTTAAGCCAGGTGGTGTGAAAAATCGCGAAATTCAAGACATTCGTCTTAATCCTTAAGAGAAATCTTCACATTCACAAATTGATAATAATAATCTTAGAAACCGAGGCATATGCGTAATCTATTACATTTACTATTATTAATATGTATATATTATTAGTGCTATTGTTATTGTATTATTATTTTAATAGTAGTAGTAGTTGTTGTTGTAGTAGTAGTAGTAAGTAGTAGTAGTAGTAGTAGTAATAGTAGTGTAGTAGTATAATTTTTATAGTAGCGTTATTATTAGTAGTAGTAGTACGTAGTAGTATTATCGTCATCATTACAATTATCAGTAATAGTAGTAGTAGTAGTAGTAGTAGTAGTAGTAGTATTGTATACATAATAACATGATCTCAAGCATCCTCGAAAACCCAGGCAATTATGACTACACTAACCTCCGTCAAATATTTACGGAGGTTAGTGTGGTCATAAAGGCCTGTGTTTTCGAGGATGGATCTCAAGATGTAATGACACATTCTTCATTCAGGGAACACAGATGTATACATAACACTGAATTAACAGAACATCATTTAATAAGGTCTTAAACGAACACTCTCATTTTTAAATTGACTCCGCCGCACAAAACCATGACACGTTTAATTGTGAGCATTTTAATCAACGTATGCTATTCCCGCTAGCATTTAATTTGCAAATGAGTGAGTAATGGACGTGTTATAGTGTGTCTATCCTTCCTGGTCATGATGTATTGTGGTCGTAAACTTCGTCCACTGCCCACTGTCCACTGGGAGGGTCAATTAGGACCTCTGAACACCGATACGAGATAACGCCGAGATATTGTTAGACCGCAAAGCCATCATTTCGCTTCCATTCCTCCATCACGGAAACAAATTGACGTAACGCCTGACACTAATTCGCCAAATTGCCGTCCATCCTTCGTACTGCTATTAATTATCCAATGAAGACATTTGAATATTTAGCACGTGCAGGCCGCCTAACTGACCACCCTGTTTCGGAATTAACTTGGCACGTCCGGTGAAGCGGACTAACGGCTTGACCGATTCGGACGTCACCTGGTTTCTATTACGGTTAAGAGAGAGAAGGTGGAAGAGGGTTGCGCAATGGCTTAATCCCTTCCAGAGGTTCCTGCCTGGGTTTGAATTGTTCCAGGAGAATATTCCGTTGTCTTTCTTGTCCTGACTCTAGATATTAGTTGATGTTTATTAGTAGTATTTGTTTGTTTTTATTAATTATAGTTATGCGAATAGTAGTACACGCATATAAATGGGATTCATTCCAATACTAAATTGAAAAAATATACAGATATGCATTATTTTCTCGTAGAAATATATTACAATGCAGACAGCAGCGAAAGTGTAGATGATATGTTTTTTGTAATAGTATCATAAATTGGGAAAATAGAAAGGCAGACATAGACAGAGAGAGAGAGAGAGAGAGAGAGAGAGAGAGAGAGAGAGAGAGAGAGAGATTTGGTTATTTAAGTATAGTGTTTGCTATAAGATAGTTTCCTTTCATATGTACATATGATTGTTGCAACAAATTTTAATAATTAAATAAAAATCATCCGTGAATATATATGAAAGCACAATCCACTAACCAATATATCCATATGATTTTCAAATTCCTAAATCGATGCACAATTGGTTTAAACTTTTACGTGGACAATGCTTTGTCATATACCAGTTGGTACAAATAGGCCATCTATAAAACAACATACGGTAACAATAAAATGCACATGTTTACATATTCAACGTCATTGAGGATATACCTATTTGTACTAAAGCAACTATTCATTTCAGGAAGTGTACTTTACGGTCGTACATTTAAAATTGACCGTCTATCATTCACAAAAGAGAGAGCCAACAAACTCTAAATGTAACAGCCATGAAAATATTCAATTTGTTTGAAGTGGCGGACATATACATAGTGGAAGTTAGGGTCAGTCCTAGTGTACAGTTTTATGTCTGTGAAAGAAACAAATCTAGACCACTTGTTTTCCTTCGTGTATAATGAAAGGTTGGGCGGATGAAACCCGGAAACCGATGAAAGAGTTTTTAGTATTCCATAGCAACATCAAATTTCATTCAAGACGAAATGCAAATTGAGGTGGAGATTGTCTACATCAAAGATGTCATTATTCATTATGAATTTTGTGAAAATAATGTAAATTGTAAAAGTTTAAACCATCACGTTCTCCATTGATTTTATGTGATAATTGAGCATGGACATAAGGTCAGTTTACCACCGACAACACAATACATGTGGCAATTGTCTGTACATTATTAGAAATAGTTGTATCTTCTTTTGTATTTCTCCTTTTTTTTAAGTTCACACATTCCAATTATTAAGAAATTCTTTGGTTTTATGTATACGCCCATGTATAAAGAGTACGTAAACCGTCTTATATCTCCCAATATATACATGCCCTCAAAGCACTCCTCCGAATTCAAATCATAATCGCAATTCCAAAGAAAGCAAACTGCAAACCCCAAACCCCCAAGCCCAAGTATGCCAATACCTATCTCAAAACCAATCAATAAAACTAATATGAAATCTTAGTTCGTATCCGCTAGAATACTGGTATTGTGGAGTAGCACAAACGAACCAAGATTTGTTTTTATTATCAAATCGCACAGCGATATACTTATAGGTTAAAACCGTTTTAGTTTTAGTTTTCATCTTTATAGTTATACATTGTATTTAGTTAAAGAGTGTCAATTACTCATGGACATTGCTGCGTTGGTATCGTGATCTCTGATTCAATTCCAGAGGTTAAAATAAATACGTTTCCACCCAATAGTTACAACAAAACATACCATATTAATATATAACGTGCTCATAATCATTATTTACGATTATACGGACATCATAACACTGTATAGAATCCAGCAATCAACGATCATGAATAAATACTTAATAGTAAACACATCCTACTTACTTAGCTGATAAGCTGTGTAGTCATTTAACTGAATTACGATTATACACTCATTTAAACCCGGAATCGCGATTTCTTGAAGTCGATTTGTGATAAATTCGCCACGATGTCTGAGATTTTTTCTCTAGAAATCTTTCGACTGAGAAGAAATGCCGTTCATTTTGTTGTCATTATTTTTTAAGTATATTTTTACGAGGAGCAAAGAAAGGAAAATGAGTTATCGGTGTAGTCCGGTCAATTCCGGTGAGTTCTGAACAGATGACTTGTCTCCGTGATGTCAGAGAGTTTATGAAAATTCTACGATGAAGATATGTATTATCATATTCCTGCTATATATTGCGGTTTTGTTATCGCACAGCATCATATCTCACTGACGTTTATTAGTGGTTCCAATAGGAGATATCGCGAGATCATGAATATTCCATTTGAAAATGACAGTTATAATTTCTGCCGTCGTGAAAACTTTGCAAAATATTATATGCTCCCCACAACTATTTACAATGATACCTTTGTTGGAGTGACCTTACGCGGATCTTCCATTTAGATGACATACTGGTGTGATAATTGCTCGCACTGCTATATAGGAAGAGAAGTTTCAGTAGCAGGACGGTCACGCACTGGATTTGGTTACAATATTATCATATAATAAGCGGATATACTAGTAGTATTTGGCCACGCAGTACCGGGTAACCCTGTCACTGTCAGAAGGCCATATACCAACTGACCTCAGAGTCGTCAATCAGAAACATTTTCGAAATTTGAACTTCAATACATCCATCATTTTTCTATGAATATTAATTAAATGCAACAGAGTTATGATAGAATAATTGCATAATATCCAATGCCAAATTGACTTTCATTGATATGGATGATGACAGCGACCTTTTGGGTCGACGGAGAAAGTTCGATAAGTGTCTATGTTTGGTGTCAGACGTTGATTACATTTCTGATTTACTTCATATTCATTGCTTAGAGTACAGCAAACTTTAAAACAAGTTTTATCATTCACGTTGTCTGGTCTGAGAACGCATTTACTATCTTGATAACACCCTAAAACTTCTTCAAACTTTAGGTATAAACTGTATATTATTTTAGAAGTAGTATGAATGATTAGAATTATAATGAAACATGTCGAATCTACAATTTCTAAGTGTTGAGATTTTTTTTGTTAAATAATTTTTATGGATATACTGTTACCTCAGAATTATAAAGTTGATACTAGTAATAGGAAATGTGATGAGCATTTAAATATGTATTTGTTGACACTATATGTACGCATCTACAGATATATGGGAATCACTTCATGAGTGCGTATACTTCCTCTCGCGCTGATAGTGAAAATGTGTACCCATAGATCATCCATTGAAAGGGGAAATAATATATCCATATGAGCAGGCTATCTAGCATGGGTTTGGCGCATTGTAAACGTACATCAATTTAGTAGTAGTAGTAATAGTAGTAGTAGTAGTAGTAGTAGTAGTAGTGATGATAGTAGTATTAATAGAAATAGTAGTATAAGTAATAGTAGTAGTAGTAGTAGTAGTAATGGTAGTAGTAATAGTAATAGTAGTAGTAGTAGAAGTGGTGGTAGTAGTAGTAACAGTAGTAGTAGTAATAGTAGTAGTAGTAGTAGTAGTAGTAGTAGTAATACTATAGAAGTAGTAGTAGTAGTAGTAGTAATACTAGAAGTAGTAGTAGTAGTAGTAATCGTAGTAGTAGTAGTAGTAATACTATAGAAATAGTAGTAGTAATAGTAATAGTAGTAGTAGTAGTAGTAGTAGTAATAGTAGTAGTAATTATTATTATTATTTATATTATATTCAAATATTCTGCAGTGACGTACAACATCAATAAAACATTGCCGTTGTATTTTAGATCGTTTGGCGTATTATGGAAACGTTCTAAAATCGTATTGCAAGGATATAATTAGACACGTAAACCCGAATTATCATGTCACATCGTGCATCTCTGATCTGGATTAGACGCCGTAATGCGGAAGGATTAGTCCAATGCCGATCACCACAATTAAGTAGGATTTACAGTTACACCTATTTTTGAGTTGATACGTACTTCTCGGACAATTATATACTGCGTATCCAAATGTGGATAAGTAAAACAGTAGTCTGTTAATAAGTACATCCCTATAGTAACCTGGCTTAATTTAATTGTTTTTTTTTAAAATCATGTTTGAGTTATTTTCTTCTATTTGTTTTGGTTTACATAGGGTATCGTAAATACATTCAGCAATTAAATAATAATTAAGGTAAAATAAAGTATTGTGGTAACTAGACTAGTAGTAATTACTAATGAGAATGTAAAATCCAGTGTAGAAAAGGTAGGGTACAACCAACCAAGCAAATTATTTCTTTAAAAAGTGTAATATTAATGTGAATAAAATAAAAATGAAATAATCTAAGATAAAGAAAACTATACTACGATAGTGTGCAACAGAGAGCCCTGTATGAATGCCTTAAAATAAAAGCTAAACAAAACATAAGATAAATGCATGTACTTGCGCGTATTGTGAAAATAGAGTGTCATTGAAATGGAACCTATAACTTACAACAACAACAACGTATAGCGCTGACCAAATTATCTCGAAAATATCACGTATCATAACAAGGTCAAAGTTCACAACTCCCCACGGATATAGTTTTCCATACAACTACTTCCATTTCTAAATATAATAGTAAGCATTATAGCGTGTAATGGTCAATTTCACAGTAAACAGTCCTAATACCAACGACCTTTACCTATGCACTTTTTTCAACGTTGAATTCAAGCTATTTTCCTTGCAACTGTATACGTTATAATGACTAGTCGAGCGACCGACTTGGTCCCGGTGGTAACAGTTAATGTCAAAGTCATACGAACCACACATTCTTCTGTCAACATTGGCGACTAGCCGCCGCGAATTCTGGATTTAATTGCGTCATTTCCCCCTGTTTGTTTTCAAATTGATTTCAGTCGCAATCCATGACCACTTACTTTATACTGATTGATATATTTCACCGGGCAAAGTGCCGCTGAAAATGCTGGTCTGCATCCGCTGGCAAAAATCGTGTTTTAAAATAAACTAGATGCAGTCCAGTTATTGGTGCGCATTTATTTGTGGAACTGCATGACTGAAATGTAGATCTACCTAGAGCTATGTAGGCTATATAGTTAGCATATCACATGTCTAACACCACTTTTAATATAGCATATACATTATATTACAGATACATAAAGTAGTATTCATAAACTAACCAAGTGCATCCTACTTATAACAAAATTAACGTACTTTCCTCTATCTCAAATATAAAACTGATGAACAATAAAATAATTGTATTTGTGGTAACAACTTGGTTATATTACGATTATTCGCTTAATTACGATTCACTCTTTCTTTAACTCAATTCACTAAGGAGGAGGCAACTATATGTATTTCATTTTTGTCTAATATTGTTGAATTTGAGTCAATAAGATATGTTGAAATCAACGAAGTTGGCTCATTCGCGTTAAAAATGGTTTTATAGTACTTCTTTATTAATAGACACGTGCGGAATGCTCTGGAAGTGCCCAGAAGAAAGTCTAACTAAAACTTTCAGTTTCTCTCATTTTCCTTATTAGCTTCCATGAAAGGCTGATAACGATGTCTTGCTAAGTTCGCTCCGGAGTCTTTCAGAAATCCCACTTCGGGATAGCGCGAGACTTACAGATTTCAAAGTCTCGTGCTGCGCACCGGAACGTGGATTGCGCACGTTCTCCGAGAGTGTTGCACGCGCGCACCAGTCTCTACCGGTCCCCCTGCGCGCGATACTGCTTTATTCCCCTCATCTCGCGAGTAACCCCACTCGCTCTTTTATATTACTCCTCAATCTCGACGAGAAATTCCTGATTTGCACATCCTAATCTTCCACAGAGACGGAGCCTCGATCGAGGGTTCTCCGACTCCGTGATCAGCCGTGGGGAAATATCCGCGGTGAGGATCCCCCCATGTGTTCCGGATTGAGAGAGGGGTCCGCCAAAGTATCGAAATTAGTTGGCGCAACTCAGTACCTTATTAACGCTGCGCGCAAGGTCACGCCAGAGCTCTACACACGATCCACGCCTTACACGCGCCAAAAAAATGCGCGTAAACCCAGATTCCGAGCCACCCTGGTGATGCTTTAGCAATTCTAAGGTCAAAAAGCGCCATGAACTCCGAACTATAGAGAATTATTTAGCACTGAAGATGAAAATAATTGATGAACTTTGGCGTTTTAATTGTTATTATTCCCTGCGCACGAGTCTCAAAGTAAAAGTATATATAGCTACTGTCTGACAAAGCCTGGAATTCTAGCGATTCTTTTTGGTTCTAATGTAATGTACTTTTCATCTCTGGTGTCCCATCCCCTCTATGATTCGTATGAAGAACCTTTGCGAAAATAAAGTTTGAACAGGTTATTTGAAGATAGTTCCCAAACTCAACCCTTTCTCGATTAAAATGCGGATTTTCTTTTCACAATACCATAAATACGATTATTTTAGGACCATTTTAACTGCGAGTTTTTGACTGTCAACGTAGCATGCCATCGTTTGTCGTTGCATAACTCTAGTAGGCTAGTTTGTCTCACAATGAAGTGCAATTGCACACACTCCCCAGCAATGCTAGATAAACATCCAGTTAGATACATCAAACGAAGCATCTGTTTATAATCTTCACCACTCACAATATTTATATCATTAAGTCATAAACTCAATGAGGTGACGACGAAATAGCGAATTAACGAACAAAAAAAGAAAGAAAATAGTTTTAACGATTCCGGAAACAAAAGTCGTGAAGACACCTACTGGTGTGGTCTTTGATGTTGACAAACAACGCTCTTAATCGAATGAAAATAACATAAGATCTATCACATTCTCGCCCATAAATTACTCCCTCGTGGCCTATAATCTGGCCCCTACAAGCAGTGGCCCCTAAAATCATGTGTACATTATCATGGCGAGCGAGCCACGTGCTTCTGTCCCCCTAGGGGCCTCTTCGACATAGATGGAGGGTGTCCAGTTTGCATACCCGTGTATCCCTTAGGGGGATCCTCATCACTTAGCGAGGGATATAGTCTTCGTACGAATACGTAACGCTATAACGCTTTAAATTGTTTCAGTGGTGTTTCTGTTTTGAGGTTACGTTTCTACTATGTTTTGTCCTTGAAGGCATGATAACATTGTAATAAACGTTTATAATTGGAGTAGGCCTACGTTCAAGTCTTGAATTAAATTACATGTTATCACAATATTTGATTGTTTAGTAATGTTTGGGACTATCGTAAAATTACCATTTTGAATACATGTATATATTTATTTTCGAAATTATTTTGGACCATGGTATAAAGGTAAAATGTACATCCGGGTTGGGGGATGATGAGCAAAGAAATGGAGGAACATGAACGTTTTAGTTACTAATTCTGAAATTGAAGACCCTCCGTATTTGGATATAATAGTCACTTTTGAATGAATATAATGATATCGTATAAGTTGAGGATATTTTTCAAGCCTCTACACCAACCATTATATGTCGGGTTTGCACAACCGTTTACGTTTCTTCTTCATATTTAACTGCCCGTTTGAAATAACTACGTTAATGTTTAGAGGGGAAATACGTCTTTCTTTGAGCACGTTGAGGTTGCAATACCATTAATAAGCTTTGCCTCGTGTCGCTTTTCATTCGAGGGCAATGGCGTAAAATTAATTTTAGAGTGTCAGCATTGAAAACAATTTCTATAAGTTGTGTTAAGGCGTGAATGAAGTACACGAAGTTATTGTCCTTCTCCCAATTAACGAGCTGTCCTACAATAGAGACCCCAGGCTTGTGGCAGACGGAGGGTTAATCCTGATTTTAACAAAGATCGAGAGTTATCGGCCTTGGTTTCAACGCTCATGCTGTCTATCAATTTGATTTGTTCGATACAATAACAGTTTACTTCATTAATTTAGAAATCCAGTTACAGAAAGCTTCTAAATGTTTATAATATAAGGTTGTACTGTGTTTACGCATTGAGGTAATTTCCTACATTAATGATTGAAAACATAGGCCATTAGTATGGTGTACAGTATATTACTAGTATCTCTGTTGAACCAAACTCATGCAAATAAATATAATATACTAGTAGTAAGTAAATAGTTATGCAGTCTTGGTCATTGATTGTTTTATGAATGGTATGTTCGTGATTTCAATAAGTATTTAATGTGTTCAACACATCACAACGTACGTTACCAAGTATCAATAAATTGATAAAGAAATTCTAAAAATTGCTATAAATGTTGGTGAATAGTTGTCAATTATATAGCCTGCCAAAAGATGAATCCAACCTGCTTCGAATGTTTAAGTTGAAGACCATAGGCGCATTAGTCATGAATGTACATGTTAATATATGTTTAAATAGTATAGAACAGATTCAATAATTATACAAATAAACCTACTCGAAGTCTAAATATTTCTACAGAGATAGCAGAGATCTGGCGCTCCTAAATGGTGTCGTTTGCACAAAGCGTTTGTAGTTTACAAATTATTGTTTAGATTCACAGTTCTTCTCGCTGATTTACACAAAGTGTGCACCCATAGCTGCGTATGCTACTGTGGAATCCTTTGAAACATTGGTTTAATTTAACAGGATGTCCAAAAACTTGATCCGGCGGAACAGAGTTGAATTTCAGCTGACGTAAAATCCAAGAATGGTTTGTCCAGGTGACCAACGGTCAGTATACCCTCTCTCGTTGTCCAGCTGGTCAGGGCTTGACCCCACGTGGTGTCCAGACACACAATATGTTGGATAAGACTGTTAACACCTCCATCTAACCATCAGCGCAACCTGTGGGGGTCGGGGATTTCCCCCAGGGGTGCTACTGGTCCAAGTAGTTAACGCTTAAAATATGACCTTTTCTTGTAGCGCTTTTGGCAGAGAACCAGTCAGCTTGTGATTTTAGTGTCATTAAAACTTGGAGATTGATGTATGGGCATGCGACATTTATCAAACTAAAGATGAGAGGTTTACGTTGTACATATGTTGGCGAAACAGTAGGATATAGGACGCTCACAATAGTAATGAGTTAATAAAATGACGGTATGTGCAAAGAAAATGGACAAGTTTGAAAATAATGACGATTAATCGTGATTGGAAGAGAAATAAAGTATGGCTGTGCTTGTAGATTGTATTTGATGATGAAACGACATCAACTCCACAGAGAGATAATGAACACTAGGAATGTAGGAAGCTTTCATTTGGTTAATCACCCTGTCTAAAGTGGGTGGATTGTGTTGGGTATGTTACACAATCTTAGACGGATACATCTATTCATAATAGGTATATAACAGATGATTTGGAATCAGTATAAACACCACATCGATGTTGTTCAATATCAATTCCTAAGAATGGCATTCAAATACAGGTTGAACGGACCGATGATTCTTATAAATATCAATAACTGTCCCCCGTTCAACAATATTATCGTAACACTACGTGAGTCGTAAATCCTTAGCAACTCCATGCTAACGTACAGTACAGGGATTACAACTCCATGCTAACGTACAGGGATTACAACTCCATGCTAACGTATAGGGATTACAACTCCATGTTAACGTACAGGGATTACAACTCCATGCTAACATACAGGGATTACAACTCCATGCTAACGTACATGGATTACAACTCCATGCTAACGTACAGGATTACAACTCCATGCTAACGTACAAGGATTACAACTCCATGTTAACATACAAGGTATTACAACTCCATGCTAACCTACAGGGATTACAACTCCATGCTAACGTACAGGGATTACAACTCCATGCTAACGTACAGGGATTATAACTTCATGCTAACATACAAGGGATTACAACTCCATGCTAACGTACATGGATTACAACTCCATGCTAACGTACAGGATTACAACTCCATGCTAACG